>JARQOC010000003.1:639600984-639723484 GCA_033576535.1 Allobates femoralis
TAAAACAAGTGCCCGCGAACGCACAAAACGCAGGTACCATGCGTTCCCATGTTACACATAGGAACGCAGTGGGCTTACGTTTGGCTGTGTTCGGAACGCTGCGTACGCAAATGTGAAACCAGCCTTAAAGAGATTATTTATGCCAATCGCTGTATGTAGGCCGAATTAAAGGGAAAAGATGAAGGGTAGATAAGGTGAAGAGAAGGGAAGGAGCATTTGGGGGGATGGTGTGCTCTGGGTGAAGGGCAGGAAGAGACGAGGGGAACGGGAGGAAATGAGAGGGTGTGGGTAGGAGAACGGATAAGGATGGGACAATAGACCACTATAGGCGTCTCTATTGGACACTACTCTCCAGGATAACCGGATTGAGAGTAATGTTCCATACACGGCTGAATCATTTGTAGGATGAGAAAAAGATCACAAAACTAAAAATATCGCATGTCCAGTAAGGTGTTTCAACTCAAGGTGTGGAGCCTCTGGGACTTCGCTGATGACGCGCTCCTTGCCACCTGGCAGGTGGAGGTGAGAGAGTCTTCAGTCTGGTAGGGACACCTCAGGCATGTTGAAGAGACGGTAGAATGTTGGTAGATCTCCTATTCTGCGAAAAGAGGTCGATGTTCCTTCTTGATTGGCCACCAGCTGAAAGGGGAAACCCCATCTGTACGGGATGTCTTTGTCTTTAAGGATGGTCAAAAGTGGTCTGAGGCCCTGTCTTTGTAATAAAGTGCGCCTTGCTAAATTTGGCAATTAGATGGAAGTGTCCATGAAAGTTATTTAGCCTAGTTGCCGGGATGCTGCCATTATCACCTCCTTGATTGTGAAAAAATGTACCCGGCATATAACATCTGAGGGTGGTCTTGGTGGCAGAACTCTATGGACCCTGTCCAGGTGCATCTTGGGTCTTTTGTTATATCCCAGGATTTATTTAAGCAAAGATTGGACTGTATTCTCAAGATCTAGAGAAGAGACAGTTTCTGGGAGCCCTCTTATGCACACGTTATTGCGGCGGTTACGGTTCTCTATGTCTTCCTGGCCATATAGCAAGTCTTCCAGAATTGAGGATTGTGTTTCCAAAATGGTCCTATGTGCCTGATTCTCATCTAAAACCCCTTCTTGGGTCTTTTCAACTTCCTCAACTCTTGATGTAAATTCGGATTTAAGGGTGTTAATTTCCTTCCTGTAAGCTCTTTCCAGGCGACATGGACATTTTTCAAGATCTCTCTAAGTGGGTGAGTTCTTTAAGTAAGCCTGTAGCTCTGTATCTTAAATATCTTCAGCAGGGAGTGACTGGTCTGAGTCCAAGTCCTGCTCATAACAGAACCCCTCATACCTGCTTTCTCTTCCCTGTCCCGAGCGGCTGCGCCAGCACAGTGTGCAGCCTCCATCATTGGAGCTGCAGGGTCAGCGGGAGGAACCGTTCAGGAGCGGAGGAAACGATCGATGCCGCCCAAGGGACTGGACTTTTCACCTCCGTGTCCTCCTGTGAGTCTTGGGGTACCTTCACACGCGGTAATATTGCTAGGCAATTTCACTGCAACCAGCAAATTGCCAGTGAAATTGCCTAGCAATATTGCTGCGTGTGAAGGTAACCTTAGTTTTTCCCATCGTTAAATTGCAGCGATCGGTGTTGAAAAGCTGTGGTTTAGCGGCTTAGGGGAGCAGAGCTGTGGCGAGAAGCGTCCTACTCCTTCATTGTCAAGCCACGCCCCCCCTGTGTTCCGATTTTGTTCTCTCATCCGTAACAGCACCACTGAGGGAGAAGGGGTCCGGCCTTCAAGGACAGAAAACCTACAGGATAAAATGGGGGTATCTCTCCCATACTTCTATTAGTTTCTTGTCCTTGACATAGGCAGTACAGATGAAGATGAGGATTTACCCATGCCTGGCCTTTTGATTTAAGCAGTGGATCCGTCTCTGCTGTGCCTGAGCAGAGGCACTGGAAGCACCACATTGGGTACAGGGAGACTTGACTGACGTGCGGGTGCGAGTATCGGCGCTGTTGTTTGTGTTGGGCGTCTACCCCATGTCTTATCCATGGGCACGGCGCGCACCAAGGAGGAGTATTACAGTTACATTTAACCCAGAAGTCATTTTTCACTTCCAGAGTGGACAGGAAGAGGTGTCATCGGATGGAGTGGCTGTGTCTGCCGCCGTGGTCTCGAATTTCCGTTAGATTGCCAGTAAAGCGGGTTCTTTACTCCAGCAGTACCTCCAGGCAGGGCCGGCATTAGGGGGGGCAGACTGGGCAGTGGCCCACGGCCCCCACTCTCTTAGGGGCCCCCAATGGAGCTGAACTGAAAATAGCAATAAAACAGTAAAACAAATAAATAAATACACATATTTGGTATCGCTGCGTTCGTAATAATCTAAGCTATCAATATATGAAGTAAATTAATCCAATTGGTAAATGGCGTAACGGGAAAAAAAATAAAAACACCAGAATTACGTTTTTTGGGCCACCACATTGTTACAATAAAATGCACTTAAAGGCGATCAAAATGTTGTATCTGACTCAAAATGGTATCAGCTAAAATGTCAGCTCAGGGCACATAAAGTAAGCCCTCACATAGCCCTGTATTTTCAAATATTAAAACATCATGGGTCTCGGAAAATGGCGAATAAAGTAAATTTTTATTTTTTTACACATTTCTGGGGGGGTTTTATGATTGAAATAAAAAAAATGTGCAGTATCTTCTTATTCTGACCCAGATAATCAAATTATCAAGTCACTTTTACCATATAGTGAACATTGTGGAATTTCACATTTTTTTTAAATTTCCATGCACTTGGAACTTTTTTCTCATTCTCCAGTACACTTTGTGGTAGAATGAATGATGTCATTCAAAAGGACAACTCATCCCGCAAAAAAACAAGCCCTCATATGTCTTTGTGGAAGGAAAAATAAAAAAGTTCTGACTCTTGGAAGAGGTGAGGAAAAAACAAAAATGAAAAATCGCTCAGTGATGAAAGTTATATGGCAATTACAAGGATTTTATAATAGTAGCAGGAGCGCCCCCCGCAGGCTTCAATCCTCACATGTTGATAATGGGAGTAATTAGAGTTAGGGGACCTCCTTAATTCTTACATTTGTAGCCAGTTATCAAGCAGAACTTACAAGGCATTAAAGGGGATGTCCAAGATTAATAAACCATTACTACATTCTTTCAAAAACAGCTCCACCTCTGTCTACAGGTGGCATGTGGTATTACAGCATAGGCCCATTCCCTTCAATTAAGCTGAGCTGCAATATCACACACAACCTGTAGACACGGGTGGCGCTGTTTTTGAAAGAAATCCGTAATGTTTATAGAATTCTAGACAACTTCTTTAAGATCAATGTTTCCATTAGTTACCCCAGAACAAGACAAGACACCAGGATGGGGCTTAATTCATATGTACTTTTTTTTATAATATGAAGAATATAGAAGATCTTTGTTAAATATTACATTTACCGTATATACTCGTGTATAAGCCGACCCCCCCTACTTTTGCCCCCAACACCTGGGAAAACCTATTGACTCGTGTATAAGCCGAGGGTGGACCCCATCACAGGTATACAGCCCCCAGCAGTGTGGTATACAGCAGCCCCAGAGGTATATACAGCAGCCCCAGAGGTATATACAGCAGCCCCAGAGGTATATACAGCAGCCCCAGAGGTATATACAGCAGCCCCAGAGGTATATACAGCAGCCCCAGTGGTATATACAGCAGCCCCAGTGGTATATACAGCAGCAGCTCCAGTAGTTAGTATACAGCAGCCCCAGTGGTAGTATACAGCAGCCCCAGAGGTATATACAGCCCCAGTGGTACTATACAGCAGCCCCAGTGGTAGTATACAGCAGCCCCAGTGGTAGTATACAGCAGCCCCAGTGGTAGTATACAGCAGCCCCAGTGGTAGTATACAGCAGCCCCAGTGGTAGTATACAGCAGCCCCAGAGGTAGTATACAGCAGCCCCAGAGGTAGTATACAGCAGCCCCAGTGGTAGTATACAGCAGCCCCAGTGGTAGTATACAGCAGCCCCAGAGGTAGTATACAGCAGCCCCAGAGGTAGTATACAGCAGCCCCAGAGGTAGTATACAGCAGCCCCAGAGGTAGTATACAGCAGCCCCAGAGGTAGTATACAGCAGCCCCAGAGGTAGTATACAGCAGCCCCAGAGGTAGTATACAGCAGCCCCAGAGGTAGTATACAGCAGCCCCAGAGGTAGTATACAGCAGCCCCAGAGGTAGTATACAGCAGCCCCAGAGGTAGTATACAGCAGCCCCAGAGGTAGTATACAGCAGCCCCAGAGGTAGTATACAGCAGGCCCAGAGGTAGTATACAGCAGGCCCAGAGGTAGTATACAGCAGGCCCAGAGGTAGTATACAGCAGGCCCAGAGGTAGTATACAGCAGGCCCAGAGGTAGTATACAGCAGGCCCAGAGGTAGTATACAGCAGGCCCAGAGGTATATACAGGAGCAGCCCCAGTGGTTAGTATACAGCAGCCCCAGAGGTATATACAGCAACCCCAGTGGTAGTATACAGCAGCCCCAGTGGTAGTATACAGCAGCCCAGAGGTAGTATACAGCAGCCCCAGAGGTAGTATACAGCAGCCCCAGAGGTAGTATACAGCAGCCCCAGAGGTAGTATACAGCAGCCCCAGAGGTAGTATACAGCAGCCCCAGAGGTAGTATACAGCAGCCCCAGAGGTAGTATACAGCAGCCCCAGAGGTATATACAGCCCCAGAGGTATATACAGCAGTCCTAGTGGTGTATACAGCAGCCCCAGAGGTATATACAGCAGCCCTTAGGTAGTATACAGCAGCCCCAGTGGTGTATACAGCAGCAGCCCCAGGGGTGTATACAGCAGCAGCCCCAGGGGTGTATACAGCAGCAGCCCCCGGAGGTATACAGGCCCCCCATCATGATCCAGGGCCCGTGACCACAGGAAGGCGGAAGACGCGGAATGAAGCCCGGGATCGTGATGTCGGCAAGCGGCGGGACAGCGCGGGACAGTGATAAGTATGATTTTACTTTACAGGTTTGCTGCGCAAGGGGGGGGGGGGCCCTGGATCATGATGGGGAGGCCTGTATACCTCCGGGGGCTGCTGCTGTATACTGTATACTCGCGTATAAGCCGAGGGGGGACTTTTCAGCCCAAATTTTGGGCTGAAAAACTTGGCTTATACGCGAGTATATATGGTAAGTACTGTAGATGATTTGTAAAAGCTATTTTTATTAAACACTTGAAGGTAATTTTTAATCAATATAATGAGTCCTGTGTTCACAATCCCCATCTCCTGGTCACAGGATGAGAGGTTAGAAAGAGCGACTCTCCCTGGAGGAGCCGGGTTGTATGACACAGACAATGATGGGAATGGATGTGTGCCTGTGTGTGTCTGTGTGTGTGCTCGTTGTATACGTGTGTGTCTATGTGTGTGTGTGCTCGGTGTATACGTGTAATATATCGTGTGTTGCTCGTATGTAACATCTACATTTATAAATCCCAGCAGCACAGATGAGAATTCCTAGGTGTAAACATGTCAGCAATCGCCCAACAAACGTGCAAAATGTGACTCATCATCGGGTGATTGGATGTTTATGGAGGAACCAAAATCCTTGCTCTCGACAGCACATCCCCTGCTGCAAACTGCAGAAGTGCTACCGATAATATGATACTGTAGAGGACAGATTGCTCTACCGATGATTGCTCTGCACCCATCATTCTTCATCATCCTGTGTAAAAAGGCCAGAAACAAGCGCTGAATGACCTGAATATTATAAATCGCACTCATTCACCAGTCTGAATTCAGCGCTTGTACATGTAACCCAAATGTCTGAGTGTGACAGTGCAATATGTGAGCATTTAGGGCCCACTTTAACCTTTTGCCCAGGGCCCCACTTTGTCTAAAACCTACCCTGCCTCCAGGAGTAATGGAGAAGCGGGAACCCCAGCAGGGGGCACATGGAGTCGATGTTTAGCCCCTTTACCCGGGCATTTTTGTGTTTTTTTTTTTTTTTTTTTTTTCTCCTCTTCCAAGAGCCATAGCTTTTTTTATTTTTCTGTCAACATAGACACATGAGGGCTTGTTTTTTGCGGGACGAGTTGTACTTTTGAATGACATAATTCATTTTACCATATAGTGTAGTGGGAAACAGGAAATAGATTCCGAGTGCAGTGAACTTGCAAAAAATAAAAAAGGAAATTCCACAATGGTTTTTGTATTTTTTTTATTTACCATGTTCACTATATGGTAAAACTGACCTTTCAGTATGATTCCCTGCTCTCAGAATTTGACATATTTTACTATATATTTGTATTACTGATTTTTGACTGAGCTCCCTTCCCCCGCTCGGTAGCCATGTTTGGAATCAATTTTGTTGTAGTCATGTCCATGATAACCCCTCACAGCTGGATTTAATTATATATAGAGGCATGAAAACCCACACATACATCATTATACCACAAGAGAGGCACATGGTTAGGACCCGATAAAATGAGAGAGACCTTGACGCGGTTATCGGGCACGTAACGCAGTGGCTACTGCTTAAGCTAAGTTTTCTCAATTTTCTTTAGATTCACAATCAGTTTCTGCAAAGTCTTTATTAGGTGTGCAGAGAGCCCTGCTATTCACATTCAGCCATTATGCTATTCCCTATACATATACTGTCTAGTGTTGCAGCGCATTTGTACCTTTAAATGTCAATTTTTCTTCTTGCTTGCACCTAGACATAAGGTGATGCCAGTTCTTTACTATATATTTGAACAATTTGCTAAAGTCCGGTCCAGGCTGTAAAACACAGGTGGTATCTGCTGAGTATGGAGCGAGATCACCCCATGACTCCGCTCGTTACACTCCATATATGTACGGCAGATGTCGGTAAGGGGTTAAAGAGTATCTATCATGTTCCCAAAGGCTACTATCCTGGAGATGTAGGGTTAATAGTGTTAAGGCCATGTCACAACGCTTCAATATCGTGAGCGATATTGCTTAAGCGACGCAGATTTTTGATTGCTTAAGCGATATCGTTAGTGCGTCGTTGCGTGTAACTGAACAATTTGTTGATGAAAAATCATTTGATTGCTTATCGCAGATTTGTGATCTTGACCTGAAATCCGTTGTTCATCGTTCAATTAACCTGCGTTCAAGCTGCTGCATCGTGCTGTGTGACACCTCTCAAACAATCTCATTCTAGACTTCTATTCCTGACATTAGATGGTGTCGTTCACTGAGTAGTGCGCACGATCGCTGGCGCGTTGCCAAATTTAACATCATTAGCGATATCTATGCTTGTGACACCGCACAAACGATATCAATAAATTGTTTTAGAGATCTCGATCATGAGACTTTCCAGGTGATATCATGATCAAGATTGAAGCGTGTGATGTGGCCTTTAGAAAGATGCCCAACTGCTGTACTGAAAGCGCAGGTAATGGGAAAAAAAGGACTTTATTCCTTTAGTCATACAGGTGTTTATGAAGTATTTACAGTCGTCGCCCTGGCACTTTCACTGACAGCCGGCTGATGTACAGCTCTGGTAATTGTCAGTCAAAATGCTCGGGCGGCAATGGAAGATTCTTCATACACACCTGTATGACTGAAAGCCTGATGCTTTTTTACCAAGAACTACACTGTTAGCAGTCGGACACCTTCTTAGGGGCGCAGTCAGACGGCCGTATAACTCGGACCAGGATCACATTTCAATGCTTGGGACTGATGATTGACTCCCCTAACCTAAGTGTGACAGCTTCATGGATTTCTATGCAACTGTCACGCTCGGGTTAGGGAAGTCACTGGCCAGTTCGAGCATTGCGATAACATTGATATTCCATAACTTTTTTAATTTTTCTGTTAATATAGCCATATGAGGGCTTTTTTTAAATTTATTTATTTTTTTTATTTTTTTTTGCGAGACGAGTTTTACTTTTCAACAATATCATTCATCTTACCATATAGTGTACTGGAAAAAAGGAAAAATAATTCCAAGTGGAGTGAAATTGAAAACAAAAAAAAGGTCTTGGGTCTTACTATGTTTACCATATGGTAACACTCATGTCGGTATGATGCCTCGGGTCGTTAAATGATCGTATATACCAAATATATTTATTTTTACTTTTATCAAAGTGGTGATAAAAAAATATTCAGAAGTTTGTAAAAAAATTAAATAAATTAAATTTTTGTTGTCATTTTCAAAGACCTGAATTGTTCTCATTTTTCAGGATCTGGGGCTGTGTGACAACTTATTTTTTGCAGCTTGAGATGATGTTTATAATGATGCAATTTTTGGGTAGATGCGATGTTTTGATCGCCTGTTAATGCATTTTATTGTAGTGCTGAAGTGACCAAAAAAACAATTCTGGAAATTTAGATTTTAATTCTCGTTCCGCAGTTTACATATCTGATTAATTGATTTTATATTTTGATAAATCCAAGCATTTCTAAATGTGGTGATACCAAATATGTGTATTTTTTTTATATACTGTATATACTCGAGTGTAAGCCGACCCGAGTATAAGCCGAGGACCCCAATTTTGCTACAAAAAAGAGGGAAAACTTATTGACTCGAGTATAAGCCTAGGGTGGGAAATGCCGCAGCTACTGAAAATTACGGGAGGATGAGATCAGCGGCGGAGAAGCAGGAGATCAGCTCTTTCTTGCCGCCGCTGATGTCTGCCTCCTGGCCGCCGCTAGTCTCCACTTCCTGGTCGCCGACACCTCTGATTGGGTGGTCGGGCACATTTAGCATGACATACTATGTGAACGCATGCGGACAATCACTGCTGCGTTCACATCAGAATGTATCCGTTCGCACTGCGTTTGCGTCTGCATGCCAGACGCATGTAGATGCAAATGCTAGTGTGAAACCAGCCTTAGGGGCCTTTCACACTAGCGTTTCTTTTCAGATTTGGCCCATCTGGGCAGAAAACCTAATGGCCGCACTTGCTGCAAGCCCCATGCATTGTCTATGGGTCTTGCGGCAAGTGCGGTATTGCCATGATCCAACACTTGTGGCAGTTGCGGCCGTGAAAAAAAAGTGGTCAGCTGCGCTTTTTTTCGCAGCCACAACTGCCGGATCGTGGCAGTACCGCACTTGCCCCAAGCCCCATAGACAATGCATGGAGAACAATGCAAGTACGGCCATTAGGCGGCAATTGCGGCAGATGGGGTTTTCTGTCAGGATCTGTTTGATCCGGACAGTAATGCTGATGTTAAAGGGGCCTTAAAATCATTACCATGGGACCCCTAATCTATACAACTTTGCCTCAGTATTCACCTTTCCCTAAGCATCCAGCTAATCCTATCCCCTGCTCTATTATAATTGTACCCTACTTTCCCTGAGACTCCATCTCTCCCCTGATCTACCGTATTCACCTTTCCCTAAGCTTCCAACTCATCCTATCCCCTGCACTACCTCTCCTTTCCCTCCCTATTCTGCTGTATTATACTGTAATATAATGTAATAATAATGCCTCACCTTTTGTTTAACAGTACTGTACTATCAGAGTACAGTAATCAGAGTGGCTCCGGACGCATGGGTTTTCTGACCGTGTGCATTGTGCAGGGACACACTGGGGCGGAGGGATCTCAGTGCAGCAATCAGGCTGCAACTACACTTAGAAAACAGAGGCAACCGGCGGAGGGATCTGAGTGCAGCGATCAGGCTGCCACTACATTTGGCCGACGGAGGCAAGCGGCGGAGGGATCTGAGTGCAGTGATCAGGCTGCCACTACATTTGGCCGACGGAGGCAAGCGGCGGATGAATCTGGCGGCAAGTCACAGGATGATACTGGTAACCGCAAGGAAGCAGTGGGGGGTTCCTGGGAGTGAACACAAACTGAAGGGATGGCACAGGGAAGCGGCAGGAGGGGATGCGCAATGTGGAAGTATGCATCCACCGGCAATCAGACTTACTGACTCGAGTATAAGCCGATGGGGACTTTTTCAGCCCAAAAAAAGGGCTGAAAAGGTCGGCTTATACTCGAGTATATACCGTAGTTATATTTTCAATGGGGCAAAAAGGGGTGATTGGAACTATTTTTTTTTTTTTTTTTTTTAACATTTATAAAAACGTATTTTTGTCACACTTTTTATAGCTTTTACTAGGCCCCGTAGGGTGATTAAAGCCTGCACTATCTGATCACTTCTGTTGTTCAAAGGGATGCTTTAGCAACCCTCTGTACTTCAGAAATAATCATCTCCTGTGAACGTTGTAGGAGCTTAGGCAGCATTCACAGGAATTTTGTTATTACAGAGACAGGGTTCATCATCTGACCCCTCACTGTCATGACAAACCCATAGGCGCTCCATGGTGGAGTCACGGAGCGATCCCTAGTGGCGCGTGTTATATCTCACTGTCAGAGTTTGACATTGCTATCTAACTAGTTGAGGCTGCTTTCACATCAGCGGTTTTCGCTGATCGCAGCAGTTGCGATGAAAAAACGCAACTGCCGCGATTAGCGCATAACGGCTGCACTTGCGGTTCACTTGTGGCAAGCCCCATACAATGTCTATGGGGCGTGCGGCAAGTGCGGTATCGGCAGGTGCAGCCGCGAAAAAAACCATGGCATACCGCAGTTTTTTCCCCACCTGCCGCAAGTGCCAAAACCGCACTTGCCGCACCTGCCGCACACTTACCGCAAGCCCCATAGACATTGTATGGGGCTTGCCGCAAGTAAACCGCAAGTGCAGCAGTTATGCGGTAATCGCGGCAGTTGCGTTTTTTTCACCGCAACTGCTGCGATCAGCGAAAACCGCTGATGTGAAAACAGCCTAACAGGTGTAAGCTGATCTCCAATCCACCTGCGACTGTTCACTGAATGCTGGGTGATCAGATCAGCCAACATGTGTGGGGAAAGATGTAAACTCACATTAAAGTCAGTTACACGACCAAGGATTTATAGGTATGCGAGTAGTATTTGGCCCTCCCTTTGCAATGACACTATGAGCGCACAATATGGCATTGTATTTGACCATGTGTGTGGGCACAATCTAAGTACTTTTTTACACTATCTTACTAATTGACTAGTATATATGCTATTTATGCACTAATCCAGTAATGTACGACTCTACAGCAATGTATTTGTATCTAAGTGAATATGGCAGGGCTTAAAATGTAAAATCTTTTCCAGCCATCTTTCCTCACACAGAAACTAGGAATCTGACTATCCATATGCTTTAATGGATTCTCTTTCTTTCTTGCAGATACCGAGTCTGGATTTAGAAGCGATACTGAGCGATGTTGATCTATGTTTCAAAGTGCTCCGCTGTTCATAGAATACAATACCTAGGTTTGATCAGACACAGCTCCCATCTTAGTGTTTCAGACTATGTGCCAACCTGCCCACCTATTGATCCAAATGCTGTGCAGAATCTCCAGGATTTTATACATCGTTCTCAGCGACTGTTTGTCATGACAGGTGCTGGGATCTCTACAGAATCAGGAATCCCAGATTATCGCTCACAAGGTGTGGGATTATATGCTAGGACTGATCGGAGACCCATACAGCATTCAGAGTTTGTTGGGAGCCAGGCTGCACGCAAACGGTACTGGGCTCGGAACTTCACCGCCTGGCCACAATTTTCTGCACGTCAGCCCAATCTGGCACACAAGGCCTTGGTTAACTGGGAGAAATCTGGCAAGCTGCACTGGTTAGTGACACAAAATGTAGATGCCCTACATTCTAAGGCCGGACAGCGTCGCATGACTGAGCTGCATGGCTGTATTCATAGGTAAGTGTTGGTTTTCCTTCGCTTTGCACATAGTTAAAGGGATCCTGTCACCCCCAAAACACCTCTAAAGCTATTAAAAGCTGTCTCTAGAGCATAGTAACACTTACCCTACACTCCTTTTAGCTCCTAAATGCACCAAGTGAAATTGAAGATAAATGTTATTACAGTACCTCATTAGGGATGATAATGAGTGACTATGCTATTCATAGTCACCCTGGCAGGCGCCCCCTCTTCATGTTATCACGCCTCCATAGGCGTGATCTTCTAATCAGATTAAAATGCGCGCCTCCCCGCCGCTCTGTGCATTCTCGGCCGGCCTGTACTGGGGCTGGGTGACGCGAATCGCGTCATTTCCGGCGCCGGGTGACGTATGTACACCCGCGCCGCTGTTAACTTCAAGACCCGCACTGCGCATGCGCAGTGCGCGTTTTGAAGCTAACAAAGCGGCGCGGGTGTACATACGTCACCCGGCGCCGGAAATGACGCGATTCGCGTCACCCAGCCCCAGTACAGGCCGGCCGAGAATGCACAGAGCGGCGGGGAGGCGCGCATTTTAATCTGATTAGAAGATCACGCCTATGGAGGCGTGATAACATGAAGAGGGGGCGCCTGCCAGGGTGACTATGAATAGCATAGTCACTCATTATCATCCCTAATGAGGTACTGTAATAACATTTATCTTCAATTTCACTTGGTGCATTTAGGAGCTAAAAGGAGTGTAGGGTAAGTGTTACTATGCTCTAGAGACAGCTTTTAATAGCTTTAGAGGTGTTTTGGGGGTGACAGGATCCCTTTAACCATATTCACATTATATACCTGATTGTTACTCTTTTATGCAAATCCTATCTGTGATGTTACTTTTCTCACACTATACTCGTAAGGAAATATTAAATCTCACTGTGAATTCTCTGTTCAGGGTGATTTGCCTCTCCTGTAACAATTTGATCAAGAGATCTGAACTACAAGAAAAGCTTCTAGCTTTGAATCCATCTTGGAAGGAGCGCGCACATGGAGTGGCACCAGATGGTGACGTCTTCCTAACAGTTGAGCAAGTATCAAAATTCAATGTGCCATCTTGTGGTAATTGTGGGGGTCCACTAAAACCACATGTGACTTTTTTTGGCGACAACGTAAATCCAAAATTGGTGAACTCAATGTTTGATTGCTTATGTGAAGCGGATGCAATGCTCATTGTTGGATCATCACTCGAGGTGAGCATCTATTTGTCTAATAGCAAATGTAGGTTGTTAGTGATAATTGGCTCTCACTAAGAAGCAAAAAACCCTCAGTATCTTATCCTGTTTAAGCACATGGCAGGGCTTGGTAGGAAAGAGTACCATATGACTTTTGTAGCGCAAAATTGTCTGGAATAGATAGCAGACACCATGTCTTCTTTGCAGAGCCCCTAAGGTGCCTAAACAGTGGACCCACAAGTGACCCCATTTTGAAAACGTCACCATTCAAGGAATTTATCTAGGGGCATAGTGATAATTCTTACTTCTTTGCTGTTGTGTCAATTTATATTGGTGGTATATGCTAGTTTCACACTTGCATTATGTCCATATCAGGGTCATTCCATGTCAAGTGAACCAATGATTATTACCTCTATATTTTTAATTCTTTTGTGATTTTGTTATTTGATAATAGCATGTCAGACAATGCAAAATGTGAAGAGAAAAATTTTTTAAAAAATTTATTTTTTTTTTTAATGATTTTCAAAGTTCGGAAAAAGTGTGAATTTCGCTGTTGCCTGCCTTTACGTTTCTCCTCATAACTAAGGCTAGGAATAAGATAGAGAGACAAAATAAACACCATTCTACTCAGAACTATACAGGCTTTCACCAGATATGTCACAAGAGGATCTTTGTTAATATTTTACCCATGTGATCGCAAGCGCAAAACTTTAAAACGTATTTCCGAAAAATCGGCGCGCTTTAAATATTTCAAAAACTGCCCATGTGTCTGCTTTGCTCTTAGCCACATCTGTACCAAATTTCAAGTTGGGATCGCAATGGGATCATATTTTAACATATTTTACTATTAATAGCGTCAATGGGTCATTCCATATCAAGTGATCTAAATATGAATATTTTTTTTTACCTGACGTCTTTAGATTTTTTTTTTTTTTTTTCCTTTATGAAGTACTACTTTAGTTAATTACAAATTAAAAGTTTGGAATTTTTTTCTTCATCAGTTAATTTTTTACAGATTTTTAAAGTTTAAAAAAAGGGTGAATTTTGGCCTGGTACGACTTTAAATTTTTTTATCTCGGGCTAGAAATAAGATAGAGAAACAAAATAAACACCATTCTACTCAGAACTGTCCAGGCTTTCACCAGATATATCACAAGAGTATATTTGTTAATTTTAATTTTTTACCTATGCGAATGCAAACGCAACATTTTGAAACGCATTTCCGAAAAAAAACATTTTAATAAAAATTTTCCAAAACTGCCCATGTGTCTTTTATGCTCTTAGCCACATCTGTACCAAATTTCAAGTTGGGATCGTGATGGGATCATATTTTAAAATATTTAACTATGGTTAATCTCATTTTTATTAAATTTTGAAAAAACATATGAAAGACATACATTCAATCTTTTAACAAAATCTTGAGACATATAAAATATACAAAAAGAGAATTCACAAAGTTATTAGTAACTTTAAGATAAGCTGCAAATTTACTTTTGCGCTTATCTCTGGTGCAATATATACTACAATCTAAATATAATTCCAAACACTCAAGTATACAACCTTTCTCAGGGTTTTGAGATGTTCTGATGTCAAGGGGACAAGCAGCCCCAGCAGAATGATTTTTATTACTTGGCCCCTTCTAACAGGTTGACCACGTAAGTGGGTCATTACCCGTTGAGGCCTAGTTGGAATAGTCTATCGACTGGTGTACCGGAAAGGAAGGCCGAAATATTAATGATCTACTCACAGCTCAGAGTTTTCGATACCTGTCTAATGTTCACTAGAATTCTGAAGGTATAGGCGTAGAAAGGAAATACCTAGACTGAATGTATCAGATGGGAAGAAAAGAGAGATAGAAAAGAAGAGAGAGAGAGAAGAGAAACAAAAACCATTAGAAAAAGTTATACTGGGAAAGAAAAGCCACGTAAGAAAAAAAGAAAAAAAGGAGGGGGGGGGGGACGGGTGAGGTATGGGAAGGAGAAAGGGTACTCATCCCACTGGCTCCCCATCAGCCAGAGGTCGAGCCATATTATCTGTGCTGGAAAAGATACTCCTAAATTCTGCAGAGTCGTGAAAAAGAATCCATTCAACCCAAATCCCTAAGAATTTGTTCCGAGATCCCGACGCATCAGCTGCGAGCTCCTCCATTCGATATGTGTCCATCAATTCTTTGAACCAATCAAGTAGAGATGGAGCCCGGCTTGATTTCCAGAACCTCGGGATCACAGCACGAGCAGCCGAGATGCAAAAGCGGAGAATATCCCTCTTCTGTAGCCCAATAGGACCTGGAAAAATGGATAACATTGCCGATTCTGGGCAGCATTCGGCTTCTTTACCTGTTATCCGGGCGTATGCATTGAAAACCTCAGACCAGAACCGCCGGATTTCCCCACAACTCCACCAAATGTGTATCATTGTACCCTTCTCTTCCCCACAGCGCCAGCAGGTATCAGGGGTTCCAGGGAACATGTTCCGGAGTGTCGTCGGGCACAAGTACCATCTAGTGAGCAGCTTATAGCTTCTTTCTTGTGCAGAACAAGCGCTAGCTAGTGAGTGAGTAAATATAAAGCATTTCTGCCAATTAGCTTCTGAAATGCTACACCCCAATTCCCTCTCCCAAGCACGTTGGAAGTAAAGGGTGCCCGGCTCTCTCATGGACCCTAAGGCCTGGTATAGAAATGATATTTTGCGCCTCGGTGGAGCCTCCAGTTGGAATAACCTCTCCAATACGTTGGGCGTCAATCTTACCCTGCAAGAGTGGTCAGCTGAATATAATTATGCTCTGTATTGGAGAAATTCGAATCACTTAAGAGGTCTCGTAGGTTCTTTGAGTTGTAGCTCTGCCATCGGGGGCAAACCACCACTGGACAGAGTCTGTCCTACTCGGGTGTCATCCACAATCCGCCAACATAAAAATCTCTGCCTGTCAAATCTGGGTGGGAAAGATTGGTTGGAAAAAAGGGGAGTCAAAGGGCTAAGTCTGTCGTTTAAGCGGAGGGTTTTCGTCACTAGGTGCCATACCTTCAAGGTGTTTCTGGTCATGTCTGTCAAAGGTACTAGGTCTGTGGAGTCTTTAGGGGAAATCCAAAGCAGGTGTTTCAGCGGAATCCCCAAACCCTCTTGCTCCACCCCTACCCATTTCTTGGAGGACGCATGATAATGCCAATCTAGAGCTCTAACAAGAGAGGAAGCCTCAAAGTACGCTCGTATGTTGGGTAGTCCAACCCCTCCTCTGGTCTCGGGCAAGGATAGGATATTCATTCGCAATCTGGACCTCTTGCCCCCCCAGACAAATCTAAGGATCATAGATTGCATTTTGGAGAGGAAACCTCTATCCAATAGAACAGGAACTGTCTGAAAAGTATATAAGAGTCGGGGCAAGACATCCATCTTGACTACGTTTATTCTCCCGAACCAGGATAGCTTTAATTGTCTATAGGAGGTAAATGCCGATTCCGCGTTAGTCAAAAGGGGTTGATAATTGAAATTGAATATTTGTTTAAGATCTTTTGGTATAAGGACTCCCAAGTACTTAATGGCTTCTACTTTCCATTTAAATGGGAACTGTTTAGATAGATGAGAAACCAATTCTCCAGGCAAAGAAATATTGAGTGCCTCGGTTTTGGAGCAATTCACTTTAAAGTTGCTCAATTGTCCGAACCGTTCAAACTCCATTAAGACCGAAGGGATGGAGACCAGGGGCTGGGAGATGTAAAGTAGCAGGTCATCTGCAAATAAGGCTAATTTGTGATGACTCTGTCCCAGCTTGACCCCATGGACGCATTCATTGGACCTAAGTGCAAAATATTTAACTATTATAGTGTCAATTCAAAAATCACCAAGAACACAATCAGTCATTTTTTCACAATTGCCCGTCAATAGTTTGAATTTGATATAAAGAAACATAGTCTTGTAACATCTCAAATGAAAGCTGTTACCGTTCTGAGTAAAATGATGCCTCTCCCACTTCATTATCTTATTTCTAGCCTGAGATAAAAAAATTTAAAGTCGTACCAGGCCAAAATTCACCCTTTTTTTAAACTTTAAAAATCTGTAAAAAATTAACTGATGAAGAAAAAAATTCCAAACTTTTAATTTGTAATTAACTAAAGTAGTACTTCATAAAGGAAAAAAAAAAAAAAATCTAAAGACGTCAGGTAAAAAAAAATATTCATATTTAGATCACTTGATATGGAATGACCCATTGACGCTCTTACTAGTAAAATATGTTAAAATATGATCCCATTGCGATCCCAACTTGAAATTTGGTACAGATGTGGCTAAGAGCACAGCAGACACATGGGCAGTTTTTGAAATATTTAAAGCGCGCCGATTTTTCGGAAATGCGTTTTAAAGTTTTGCGCTTGCGATCACATGGGTAAAATATTAACAAATATCCTCTTGTGACATATCTGATGAAAGCCTGGACAGTTCTGAGTAGATTGGTGTTTATTTTGTTTCTCTATCTTATTTCTAGCCCGAGATATGATAGAAAATGTAAAGCCATACCAGGCCAAAATTCGCACTTTTTTAAAACTTTAAAAATCTGTAAAAAATTAACAGATAAAGAAAAAAATTCAAAACTTTTTTTTTGTAATTAGATAAAGTTGTTCTTCTGAGGACGTCAGGGAAAAAAAATATTCATTTTTGGATCACTTGACATGGAATGACCCATCAGGGCAAAAATGGATGCATCTGCATCTGTTGACACATGGGAAAACTGATGCAACCACAGCGGGGGTTTTTTTCTTGTCTGATTTAGAGAGAGGAAGTGACCTCTGATGTGGTACCACGCATAGTGACAAGGGAGCTGTTGTCACCCTGTGTTGTGGTGAAGATAAGAACATCCCTCTTGACGTAAGGGCCCGTTACACGCTACGATATCGTTGGTACTTCACGGGTTTCCGGGTGGTGAAACGACGTTGTTGCGTATGACACGTATATTCAACCAATGATAAGTTGGCTGATCGTTGATCGGAGATTTATGAACCGGACCATGAGTAAGTCGTTGATCGTTCGTTCAACCTGCAACATCGGTGTGTGTATGATACCTTGATAACTCTGTCGTTGACGACTTCGCCTATCCTGAACTGAAGGACTTAGGCAACCAAACGATCACAAGTATCGTTCCCTTGTTGCGGAATTGTTGCTGCGTCGTTAACGATATCAGTACGTCTGACACCTCACCAGTGATCATTGAACGTCGTTCCAGTGATCTAGGTCAAGTCGGATCGTTGATCGGATTGCTGAGACATTGAAGCATGTAACAGGGCCTTTAAAGGTGACCACCAACAGGTTGTTGCTGCATTTGAATCTGCTGTCCCCTTTCTAAGCAGGTGCCCAATTATCAGCTGAAGAAGGGCTATCTTACTTTTTCTATATGGTGCCGCATGCAACTGCACCTCTAGCAGAGAAGCTCTCGAAGGTCTTGAAGAGTGGGATGCTGGTATAAAGGTTATCTACATAGAGGTGATAACCCTTATCCAACAGTGGGTGCACTAAAACCCACACAATTTTCCCACTCGCCCCAGGATAGGTGGGCATTCAGGTGTGTCAATTTAGGTGTCCCATCCAGGAGCGCCCTGCCCCTTTGATGAAGCCGCCATAAGGACGGCGACACGCGTCGGGCGACACGGGCCTTCTATCCCGTAGCCACTGCAGGTGGACCCATATCCACGGAATTTGATAGGATCTGCCAATACAGGTTGTATTTATCGCTTCTTAATCTTCATTTCTATCTTTACAGGCTTTATTGCTTTTTTCTGCCGTGCCTTCCCCTGGTTCCAGGGGCTCCTCTGTTCTCCCATGTCCTCTCAATAGGGAGTTTATGAAAATCCACTCAGGCATTACAGCCCCCCCTTTGGCAGGTAGATCATTTATCTAAAGATTGAAGTGTACACCTGTTCCTTTGGCGATCCTCACCGTGATTGATTCAGTATGCAAGCTTAATGGGGACTAGGGAATCAGATAGCCCATTTTCTATCCTGCATTTGCTACAATTGATTATCCCCTTTGGGAATTGGGCTACCCTAATACTCCCCAAGCTAGCTTCTTAGTCCACACTGCATAATACTTGATATGTGATGTTACATCATCTCAATTGAAATATTTGGCTATGGTTGGTTTGCAATTTTGTGGTTGCACAAATTTTAATTGTTTTTAAATGTTACTTGTATTCACTTGTCTGTAATGTAATGAAATTGAATAAATTGATTATATATTTTTTCACTAATATTCTAGCCTGATCCCAGTTGGTCTATGCACAGTGCTTTTTCTCTTCTGCATATCTATTTTATCTGTGTAACTGGTGATCCCACCATGGTGACACCCATACCCTAAATTGTCTAGAGTCCTTCTCATCCTTCATCGGAGGCTCTGGGAAGTGGGAGACTGGAGCCTTGCACAGCTCCGCTCCGTCCGAGGCCTCCCTAAATGGTGCTTACAGACCGGACTGGAGACAGCCCAGTCCGAGGCCTCCCTAAATGGTGCTTACAGACCGGACTGGTGCTGAACCCCCGTCCGAGGCCTCCCGCAATGGTGCTTACAGACCGGACCGGCACTGAGGTACTGTGTGTCTCCTGTGTGCCTGGGGGTAGTGTCTGGCACTTTGTGTGTTCTGACACTCAGACCGCGCGCACCCCTCGGGGTCCGCGGTTCTGGCGGTGTACCCTGTGCTGGGGTCACCATAGCTGACCGCCCTGTGTGTCACAGGGGCTGCGGGCTACAGATTTGGTCTGAAGCCCTGGATGTAGTGCTTGCACAATATCTCCCGCGCGGCGGGCTCCGGCACCAGATTTTTTTTATGATGGTTGCCTGGAGAGATGGGAGCAGCCCATGGGATGACGTCATTTCTGGGCGTGTGTGTGTGCTTCCCGCGTGTTTTCTGCGCCGCCCCCAGTCTGACCGGCGGCGGCCATTTTCCCCTCACTTCCCTGCTGGGACTGGTTGAGTGCAACCCGGGGAGACCTTGCAGATCCCTTGCGGAGGCCACACACACACACTCGCTCCCCTCCACCGCACTGAAGCGGTCGGTAAGCCACCGGTGTACCGGTCTCCAGATTGGCTTGTTTCCCCTGCTGTCGGTATGTCCTCAGCAAGGAAAAGTGCTGCTAAAGCAGGCAGTATAACCACTACCTGTGCTACTTGCAACGGGACGCTGGTTGGGGGGTCCTGCAATAACTGCGGACGCCCAGATGCCCGGACTGATACTGCAGAGACTGCAGCTCCGGTGCTATACCCTGAGGTTCAGGTGATCCCAGGGCCATGGGAAACACAGAATAAGATTAACGAATCTGTGTTATCCAAACTGTCCTCCATGTCGCAATCCCTGGAGGCACTAACGAGGAGGCTGGAATCCCCAGCTACTCCTTCAAGTTACTCCCGGGTGTCACCCGGGTTAACCGCGAGACCCCTTAAGCGGGCTCGCCGAGATGACTCACCCGAGTTCCAGGCCCTCTCTGAAGAGGAGCGTCACTCTGATGGTGACGAGGATGATGGGGGGTCCATTCTTGAGTCTGTGTCCGAACCACCAGACGGGGTGGAGGATCTGGTATCCTCCATCAACGAGACTCTTCGTCTCGTGGCACCCCCTGAGGAGGTGGAACTCCACCCGAAGGAGGTGTATCAATGGTTGCAGCAGGAGGCTCGGCCATGTGGCTCCTTTATGGACCACACTAATTTTGGAAGGGTGGTCAGAGCACCCAGGATTCATCCTGGGCGGCATTATGTCCGCAAATCTAAGGACACTCGGTTCCCCTTCCCCCAGGAGGTGCTTCAGGAGTGGTCGCAGTCCCCGAAGGTGGACGCGTCCATGACCAGGATTGCTGCACGCTCCCTTTTCTCTGCCTCTGATAGCTCCTCATTGAAGGACGCGACAGATAGACAGGTCGAACAACTCGCCAAGTCTTCTTATGAGGCTGTGGGGTCTTCATTTGCCCCTAATTTCGCCACGGTCTGGACCCTGCAGGCGATCACCACCTGCTTGGATGGTATCACTGACCTGGCGGGGTCCAATTCAGAGGTCCTGGCGCTTACTGATAGGGCAAGGGCCTATGCGGATTACGCCAGGACGGCGACCTTGGAGACTGCCACCCGCTCTGCTGTGGCTTCGGCCAATGCTATTGCGATACGCAGGTTGTTGTGGCTGCGTCTATGGGACTCAGATGCCACGTCAAAGAAGATTCTGAAAAATCTTCCATTCTCTGGTGACAGGCTTTTTGGAACCGAGCTGGATAAGCTGATAAAGGATTCTGCGGAGTCTAAGATCCCACAGAATAAGCCTAAGCCACGGTATACTGTCAAAAGGAACCCTAAACAGTGGTCCTTTCGTTCCAACTCGCAGTCGTCAGCATCGTCCGCTCGCACGGACAGAGGGGGCAAGTCCTCTACTCAGTGGCGCCCCAAGGGTCGCCAGAAGAAGCAGACGGGGGCAGCGGCTGCCACCCCCAAACCCACTTCCGCATGACTCGCTCTCTCGTCCTGCCGCCCCACAGGTGGGGGGCCGCCTGTCCCGTTTTCAGGACAGATGGTTACTCCACGTTCAAGATCAGTGGGTCCGAGACGTAGTCTCGCGCGGTTACAGGATAGAGCTGACGTCGCGTCCAGCGCACCGATTCCATCGGTCTGTCCCATCCCCAGGAAAGGCTCAGGCTTTTCATCTGGTGTTGGAGGGACTCCGCAGAGACGGGGTAGTGGTCCCAGTGCCTTCCGGGGAGAGGTTCCGGGGTTTCTACTCCAACCTCTTTATTGTCCCGAAGAAGGACGGCTCTTTTCGCCCGGTTCTGGACCTCAAGTTGTTCAACCGTCACGTGTTGGTTTGGAAGTCCCGCATGGAATCCCTATGCTCCGGGATCGCGGCTGTGTCGCAGGGAGACTTCCTAGCGTCCATAGATATCCGAGACGCTTACCTTCACGTACCCATTGCACCGGATCATCAGCGCTGGTTGAGATTCGCAGTGGGGGACGAACACTTCCAGTTCGTGGCGCTGCCTTTCGGGTTGGCCTCGGCACCGCGGGTGTTCACAAAAGTAATGGCCTCTATGATGGCTCTCCTACATGTACAAGGACATGCCGTCATACCTTATCTAGACGATCTGCTGGTCAGGGCGCCATCAGAACGCCTTTGTCGGCAAAGCCTGGAGGTGACCATGCAGTCTCTGGAACAGTTTGGGTGGCTTCTCAATATTCAGAAATCAACCCTGGTTCCGACCCAGTCACTGACATATTTGGGCATGGACTTCCACACAGACTCAGCTCTGGTGTCTCTGCCGCGAGCCAAACAGCTGGCTATCCAATCAGGAGTGCAAGATCTCCTCCTGTCACCGCAATCATCCCTGCGGGTGTTGATGAAGCTGGTGGGGCGCATGGTAGCAGCAATAGAGGCGGTGCCTTTCGCACAATTTCGTCTCCGTCCTCTCCAACTGGAAATTCTCCGCAGATGGGACAAGAGGACGTCCTCTCTGAATCGGCTGGTGGTCCTTTCCCAGCCAACCAGGGATTCCCTGCAGTGGTGGCTCCAGCCATGTCACCTGTCACGGGGCCGGTCCTTTCTCAAACCGTCATGGTTAGTGGTGACCACCGACGCCAGTCTGAAGGGCTGGGGTGCGGTGTTCTTACACCACAGGGCTCAAGGCCTCTGGACGCAGTCGGAGTCGGCGTTGCAAATCAACGTGCTGGAGATCAAGGCGGTCTATCTGGCGCTTCTGGCGTTTCAGACATTCCAGTCAGGGCAGCCCATTCGGGTTCAGTCAGACAATGCGACGGCCGTCGCCTATATAAACCATCAGGGAGGGACCAGAAGTGCTCAGGCCCTCGCCGAAGTCCACCGCATTCTATCTTGGGTGGAGGACAACGGCTGCCTGATCTCCGCAGTTCACATCCCAGGGGTCGAGAACTGGGAGGCCGATTACCTGAGCCGGCAGGGGATGGACGCCGGAGAGTGGTCTCTTCATCCGGACGTTTTCCGGGACATCTGCAGCAGATGGGGCATTCCGGATGTGGACCTGATGGCCTCGCGGCTGAATCATCAGGTGCCACAATACATGGCGAGATCATGGGACCCTCAGTCTCTGGGGGCGGATGCTCTGATCCTGTGTTGGTCCAGGTTTCAACTACCATATGTGTTCCCACCTCTGGCACTGATTCCCAAGGTTCTGTGGAAAATCAGGACGGAGTGCCACGAAGCCATTCTAGTGGCACCGGATTGGCCCAGGAGGTCCTGGTATCCGGATCTGTGGCAACTGTCAGGCGGGAACCGGTGGGCTCTTCCAGAACGCGCAGATCTTCTCGCACAAGGCCCTTTCTTCCATCTCAATTCCAGGGCCCTCAGATTGACTGCATGGCTCTTGAGGCCTGGCTTCTGACCTCAAGGGGGTTCTCTCCTACAGTGGTTGACACCATGAATCGGGCTAGAAAGTCCGTATCTCGGAAGATATACCACAGAACGTGGAAAATCTTTTTCGCTTGGTGTGCCTCTGGTGGACGGTCACCGTGGCCTTTGTCAGTTCCGACTCTGTTGGCTTTTCTTCAGTCAGGTTTGGAGTTGGGCTTATCCCTCAGCTCCCTGAAGGGTCAGGTATCAGCGCTTTCAGTGCTGTTTGACAGGCGGTTGGCGCTTCTGCCAAAGGTCCGTCAGTTTTTGCAGGGGGTGTCTAGGGTGGTCCCACCATACCGGCGACCTCTGGACCCTTGGGACCTTAACATGGTCCTGGCGGCTCTGCAGAAACCGCCGTTTGAGCCACTGAGGGAAGTTTCCCTCTCTCGACTGTCCCAGAAAGTGGTCTTTCTGGTAGCCATTACGTCTCTGAGACGTATTTCAGAATTGGCTGCACTGTCGTGCAAGTCACCCTTCCTGGTAGTACACCAGGACAAGGTGGTGTTGCGCCCGCGGGCAGAATTTTTGCCAAAGGTGGTTTCCACTTTTCACTTGAACCAAGAGATTGTTCTCCCATCATTTTGTCCCGCTCCCGTTCATCAGGTTGAGCGTGACCTCCACACTCTGGATCTCGTGAGGGCTGTACGCATTTATGTGTCCAGGACTGCCTCCTTTCGGAGTTCGGACTCTTTGTTCATCCTTGCGGCGGGTCGCTGTAAGGGGTCCGCGGCGTCAAAATCGACCTTGGCCAGATGGATCAAGGCGCCCATTCAGGAGGCTTACCGTTCTACGGGTCTGCCTCTCCCGGTGGGCTTGAAGGCGCATTCGACCAGAGCCGTCTGTGCCTCCTGGGCTTTGCGATATCGCGCTTCAGCTCTGCAGGTGTGTCAGGCGGCCACTTGGTCCAGCCTTCACACCTTCTCTAAGCACTATATGGTGCATGCCCATGCCTCTGCGGATGCAAGTTTGGGCAGGCGGGTCCTCCAGGCGGCGGTTGCCCACCTTTGAGGGGGCCCGTGTCTTTAAACGTCTTTTGAGTAACTCTTCCCGCCCTGGGGTTTGCTTTAGGACATCCCCATTGTCTGGGTCTCCCATTATGATGATCAGAAAAAAGAGAATTTTGTTTACGTACCGTAAATTCTTTTTTCTTGAATCATCAATGGGAGACCCAGCACCCACCCAGTTGTTCCGTTGGATGTTTTTTTCCTTTAGACTGTTTCCAGTTGGGACAGTTTGTTTTTTCGGATTGTTGGACCGTCTGTGTACGGTTTTTTTCCGATGGTTCGGGTGTGGTTTGTCTCCTCGCAGCTTATGGACCAAACTGAGGATATTTCCTGCGGTAGGGGTTTATAAGCGGAGGGGGCGGTGTCTACAAACTTGTAGTACCTAGTGTGGCCTCCGGAGGGCAGTGCCCTAAACCCCATTGTCTGGGTCTCCCATTGATGATTCAAGAAAAAAGAATTTACGGTACGTAAACAAAATTCTCTTTTTTTTATGAACTGTAACTAGGGCTTATTTTTAAAGTAGGACTTATATTTTGAGCATCCTTGAAATTTTTAAAAATCATGCTTGGGCTTATTTTTAGGGAAACAGAATAGAGAGGCTATGTTGGGATTCACACTGTCTATAATGTGCTATGTGGAGGCTCACACTATATAATGGTGCTATGTCTGGGATCACATTGTATATAGAGGGACTATGTGTGGGCTCAGACTTTATGTAGAGGTGATTTGAGAGGCTAACACTGTATGTAGAGGGGCTTTGTGGCAAGCTCATACTGTATATAGGGACTGTGAGGTCTTATAGGGAGCTGTGTGTGGGCTCATATGGTGTAAAGGGATCTATGTGAGGGCTCTTCCTGTATTTTGGGAGCTATTTAGCTCATGCTGTATTTGGATGGCGCTGTGTGTGTGCTCATACTGTAGATAACGAGATGTTGCATACTTAATTCTGCTCAATAATAAGCAATACAAATAATATTAATATAAAATTATTATATTAATATTTTGCAGAATTATTTTCAGCCCATTGGTTTGGGTTACTATCTCTCATGTGGCCTCTCAGGAAAATTAATTGCCCACCCCTGCTTCAGGGTGCTTCCACATTGCATTCTAGCACGCATTCAGTGGTGCAGTCTCCTGCATTCAGGTGTCCACCTGCAGTAAACGTATACTTCAGAAAATGGTGCACGACAGAGCACACGTTGACTCTGTCTGCACCATTAAAGTCAATAATACCGTCGGCACATACGTTTGAATCAAGTTTTGAGTGTATGTCCCGGCGGGACCACTGAACCCTTGCAACAATGTGACGTGAAAGTAGCCTTAGACTAATGAGTACATGTTCTTTCTGTGCAGAAAACCTAGATCAAATAAGTACATAAAAACCAGACTCCTAGAATGAAGCTTTACTGGCACACCCTGAACATTATTTTGTGTTAATACCAAATATCTTATAAACAAAACTTTCTGCATATAAAAATGAGAAAACAAGTATCTTTTTGCAAAAGTGGGTACATTGTTGCAGATATCTTCACAGATATGCCCTTTAATAACTAACAGGTATAACATGTCACATTAGATTAATGAGGGCCGTGTGTGTGTGTGTGTGTGTGTGTGTGTCTATATATATATATATATATATATATATATATATATATATATATAATATATCCTGCTTATTTGGACTAACTACAACCCTATATACCTTCTCTTTTGCAAGCTTTCTTTTTCCTCAGCAAAGAGCAGTAAAATAAAATGGCTTGTAGTGTACACTGACGTAGGGAGCAACCTTCTCTTTACATACCGTACATGTTTTTGTTGTGTGTGAGGTTTCATTACAATGACACAGAGTACATCCACCTTCTGATATGTTTAGGACTTGACAAGCAGGTATTTATTTTACAAGCTGTTAATTGATAACTGAAATTATGACTACAACTCTTGTACTGAAATGTGTATATCCACTTACAGACTAAATATATCTATGTCTGGATCCCATTAAAGTGATCCTAAACCCAGAAACTGACCCCCCCTTATCTTTAGACCTGTCCCTGCACCCCCTCTTACCATTTCTAGCCATCCCTTTTGCATAAAAAATCACTTTTGTAAGGTTAAAGAAAAGGAAATAATAGTTTGACCTGTGTGAGTTCTCCGTTTCTGTTGGAAGCCGAGATAGGAGGTACCTGTCTGCTGCTGCCTGATAATTATTCACGCCCTTCTCTGCTTGCTGCCTTTGTGAGTGTGTGGCTGCGTCATGAAAGGGGACGGGGCTCCGGCATGACGCGATTTAGCCCCGCCCCCTTTCATGACGCGGCCACACACTCACAAAGGCAGCAAGCAGAGAAGGGCGTGAATAATTACCAGGCAGCAGCAGACAGGCGCCTCCTATCTCGGCTTCCAACAGAAACGGAGAACTCACACAGGTCAAACTATTATTTCCTTTTCTTTAACTTTACAAAAGCGATTTTTTATGCAAAAGGGATGGCTAGAAATGATAAGAGGGGGTGCAGGGACAGGTCTAAAGATAAGGGGGGGGGTCAGTTTCTGGGTTTAGGATCACTTTAATGTTCTGTAAATTGTAGTGGATTGTCTCAAAAAATAAAGGTCTTCATAGCTGAATAAAAAAAACATTGAAAAATAATTTAAAATATCATTAATTTGAAACATAAATCAATGACTCTCGCATCTAATTTTTGCATTTGTTTAGGTTTATTCTGGATACCGATTTGCAATAAAAGCCAAAGAAAAAAGCATTCCTATTGCTATTCTTAATATTGGAGAAACTAGAGCGGATCACCTGGCTTTGCATAAAGTTAACGGTCGTTGCGGAGATGTCTTACCGAAGATATTGACTGTAGTTCCACAGCAGCAAGAATGTGAGGGCTGAATATCGTCAAGAGAATAGAAATTGGAAGCATAATTTACATCATCATGTTGTTTTTATGTTAAAAATGTATAATAAATGTCCCATAATTAAACCCCATAATTTATCCACAGGAAAGGTAAGTATTTGACTGCAGGGTTTCCAAGTGCTGGCATCCATAAAAGTGATAAGAATTTTTATCCTGTCTCCCATCTTTACATTTATGGAACTGATTGAGAGAGAACCAAAAAGCACTCATTTACAACGCTGCTCCATTCAAATATCTATGAGACACCCAAATGTAAATGAGTGTCTATTCAAACAAGGGGCATAAGATTGTTATTATCTTGATTGGTGGTGCACCTAGCAGGGGGAGCATAGCGGTTATATAACCCTTTAAAGGTACCTTCACACACAGCAATTTTGCTAGGCAATTTCACTGGCAATTTGCTGGTTGCAGTGAAATCATGGACACATTGTTCTATTTTGTTGCTGTGTACAAATGTAACAATGTGTCCATGATTTCACTGCAACCAGCAAATTGCCAGTGAAATTGCCTAGCAAAATTGCTGTGTGTGAAGGTACCTTTAGATAGTTTACGAACTACCTGAGGCCACCAATAGAGGAGGTTTTCCATAACTTTAGAGAATCTGTCTTAAGATAGGGTATAATATACAGATAATTACCCTTTGAACAGCTCAAAACTTTATGCTACTCTTTGTCAGCCAGTACAATAATTAATGATATCCTATCCATCCCATCCCATATCCAGTGTCACTGCTTGTAGAAAGTCTTGAAAAACTGGCAATACGTTTGGGATTATGTTTGAGTCCTTCTCTAAGCAAAAAGGCTCCAACTAGCTTCTTTAATAATATCAGCACACAGCATACCGATTTCTACTTTGCTAGCATTTGAGTCAAACTAAAGGTCTGTACCAGTTATTGATCCAGCCACAGTCCCATCCATCTGGTCCTGCAGCAAAAACTCATCTCATTTGTCCATAAAACCTTTGAAAAATGTGTGTTCAAAATTTTTGGTTCCGGTCCAGTCTTGAAGTTTCTACCTGCAAGCGGTTTTTGTTTTTTTGGGGGGCTGCAAGTGCCAGATTTGCCGCATTCAGCAGCACCGCACTTGCTGCACCAGACTGCAAGCCCCATAGATAATGCATGGGGCTTGCCGGATCCGGGTTGCAAGTTGACCATTAGACGGCTAATGCGGTAAATCTGGCCATCTGCTGCACATTAGCAAAATGCTGATGTGAAAGGGGCCTAAGGGGCCTTTCACATTTGCGGTTTTTTCCTGATTTGGATGATCAGGAAAACACCTGATTCTTACAGGATTCATTTTTTTTTTTGCCCATTCTCTTTAATGATTTCAGGAGAAAACATGAAGCAACAAGATTCTACCTGACCAAATTAAAGTGAATGTGCAAAATACAGTAAAAATCGGGTTTTACCTGATCTTCCAAATCAGGAAAAAAACGCAAGTGTGAAAGGGCCCTAAGACTTTATAATTTTTGACTTGAGAATCAGTTAAACATTTTGTCTAAGGAAAACAAATTGCCTAATAATTCAGCACACCATCATAACAGGTTTATATCCTTAGGCCTCACCCTCCCGAAGTAGAAAAGTATACATCACCTGCTATGCTTCATCCATTCATGTTTATACAGCTTGAAGTTGGAAAATATACATAGGTCTAAATTCACACAAGTGCATAAAAATTTGTCAGTTTCATCCAGAAATGTGAATTTGGCCTAAAACGGATGACCTGATAAATACTTACATGGTTAATAATTGTGCACACAATGTATAAATATAATGTGGTAAGTTTGCAAGGGTAAATTAAAAAAGGAATGAATGTATTGATAAATGTAATGCAAAGAAGCAAGTGAGGGAATGTAGCATCAGCCAGAGAATTCTGATTTTACTTTACAATTGTTGAAATATTAACTACCTCAATAGCTACATACCCCACTTGTGGATAGCACATGGCATTACTACAGGATGTTTGTTGACTTACACAATGATGAAATGTTCCTAGTTTATTGTGAAAACGTTAAATGAAGTGAGTGTAATGATTAAATACAGTAAAGGTTTTTCTGCAATGGCTGGGTATTCTGTTCATACATGCATTCACTGACCCTCAGGATAAAACCACACTGCATACAGTACAGACAAAATGTTTGGACACACCTTCTCATTCAAAGAGTTTTCTGTGTTTTCATGACTGAAAATTGTAGATTCACACTGAAGGCATCAAAACTATGAATTAACGGGGGATCCAAGATGGCTGCCGATGGGAGAGGATGCAGATAGAGGAGCTCCTGCAGGCCACCTACCATCCACATCCATCCGGCCCTTCAGACCGCTGGAATTAACTGCTTAAACTGCTGACCCGGCTGTTTAGTGAGTGGAGGACCCATAACGGACTATCTGGGGGCTGCTGAGGCCTGAAGTGTGCTCTACAGACCGGCCCTGCACGTGCTCCCATCCGCCCCATCTGCGGTGCGGGCTGCGCTGCCACACGACTGCAGTTATTGTTTTTCACTCGCACTGACTGCGGTCGTGTCCGTTCCCCTCGGTGGCAGCCCGCCCATATCACCGGCTTCAGACGCGCTGTGGGAGGTCTGGGCACCGGCGGGGAGAGGAGAGGAGACGCGCGCGATATGCCGCGGCGTCTCCTATACTGCAGGGTGAATACCCCCGACCGGGCAGCCGATTGGCGGGGTGGTGAGACAGAAACCCACAGTCCCTGCACCCCAGGACACCAGCAGCAGACTACCGGACCTCCGATCCTGCTTGTGGAGGGGACCCTGCGGCAGTGTCTTCCCTGAGACTGCTATCTGCTTCTCAGCCTCCACAGATCTAACAGCGGGGATCAATGTGATCCATATTCCAATTGAAGAAAACGACAGCAAGGTACAGGGATCAAGAGGTGGGGGGTGACAAAAGATCTACTGAAGACCTCCTGGCAAAGACCTACTTAAAAGGGTCAGAAAGAAAGTAAATACTATATATGTGACATGTTACAGATTGTCCGTGCAGAGACTAGCACAAACACACATTAAGACCAGTAGAGGAACAGCACTTGAGTTACATATATATTGTGGATAGCACCCCCACCCTACCTAAACTATAATAGTGCCTTCACATGACACAGCTATACAGCCTAAAGGCCACTTTACACACACCAACTTATATGTCCAACTTCTGACCAACTTGCTAGTTGCAGTGAAATCATGGACACATTGCTCCATTTTGTGGCTGTGTACAAATGGAACAATGTGTCCATGATTTCACTGCAACCAGCAAGTTGGACAGATAAGTTGGTGTGTGTAAAGTGGCCATAAAACCCTATACAAGATTATTTCTTGCTATTGCAGGACAACAGTACCATCTACTGCATTAAAGTGGCATTTCAGCAGACCATCTAGCACCATGCACAGATTATACCCCTGACCGTAATCTACAGTGACTTATCCCCGGATCTCAAAACATTTCATTTGTTGGGGCGCGGTCCAGGAGCCGATGAAACCAGCTGCCTTTTGCTGAGCTCCTAGCTATGCCTGAGGTTCTGTGGCACAAATAGACACTTTTGCCCGAAATAGCCCTCCATCGTCCGTCCACAACACCTGAGGAGACACCGGAGATGCCCAGACAGTCGTCCCGTATGCGCGGGGAGTCCGCGCGCCTCACTGACTTCTACCCACCGGAGCGGCAACAATGACTGACTCCTAACATGGCGTCCTCCCCTTCCCGCTCCTCCCAGCCTGCTGCTGGTCTGCCTGGACCCCGAACCTCCGGGGACCACCCGGCGGGGAGAGATGGAGAGACACAGGTGACGTGCAGCTTTCTTATGGAAGCGATGGGTGCACTCAGACACTCCATACAGGAGGACACAAGGAAAATTTTATAAGAGCTGAAAGGGGAAATGTCGGCCCTGGGAGAACGGACACAGCATATTGAGGAGAAAATGGCGGAATACGCCACGGCCCATAATGAACTGGCAGACGACTACTCTGTCATAGCTGACGACATGAAATTAGTAAAGCTGAAACTATGGGATCTGGAAGATAAAGCTAGAGCTAATAATCTGCGTCTTAGAGGTTTCCCTGAGGGAGGGGCCGAGGAGGACTTATGTGAGACAGTGAGTCAATTCCTGCAGAAGCTTCTCCCAGAGACCCCAGGAGATTATCAACAATATATGACAAAGCATATCGCATCCCAAAACCCCCTCACATCAACAAGTCCCGACCGAGAGACGTCCTGGTCTCCTTTTCTACTCTAAAAGCTAAGGAACTAATAATACAAAAGATGAGGCGTCTGGACATCCTCCTGGCACCATATTCGGACATCCAAGCCTTCCCAGATCTCTCCCCTGGAACTCTGGCCCGCAGCAGGGAATTTGCCCCACACTGTAAAATTTTGAGAGACAAAGGGATTGCCTACAGCTGGGGAACTCCTGTTAGGGTCAAGTTTCGGTACAAAGGAACGGCACATCTCTTCCTGTCCCCCAGTCAACTAGGAAAAGCTCTCAAACAGTGGAATCTTGCTGGAGGCCCAGGGCCGTCACCTCAACATTCACCAGCCTCACAGGGGGGGGGGCATCCATCTTCCCCTCGGTCTCGCCATTCTCCAGCCAGAAACGAAAAGTCCCCCTCCGCTACTACTTGAACTTTTTGGATGAACATTAACATTTACATTTCTTTACCTCAGGTCACAGCTTGGTCCCCAGCTGGGGGAATTTGCCATTTCTTCTAATTGGTTGGGACTCTCTTCCTCTCCGTTGAAGAGACCCCTTGATGCCAGCACGTTAAAGCTGGTTTGAAGCCGAGAAACCTCCCATTTTTCTTGGCCTGGTTGGGGGAGACTGTTTGTTCTACCCCCATATCCCCCCCTCCCCCAAGACAGAGAGGTCCCTCTGTACGGACCTGTGCTGATCATATCTACCTCTGTGTTTCTTATGTTATACATGTTTGTTCTTTTCTTTTTTTCTCTCTTTGTTTTGGCCCTTTTAGCCTATTTCTAGTACTTGTTTTTTTGTTTTTTTTTTCCATTTAATTCTGATACTCCCTTTCTACCTCCCCCCCTCCTTTCTTTATAACCTTGTCCCTTTTCTTTCCCCACTCGCGCGGGCTGCCTGCACTGGTCGAAACTTGAAGCCGTCATCAGGTAATACCACCAAAGTCTATCTCATTAATCATGAAAATTGTATCTTTCAACGTTAAGGGTTTAAATTCCCCTTCTAAGCGCTCACTCTTATGGAAAGAAGCTCTGAAGTCTAAGGCAGATATTCTCTGTATTCAGGAGTCGCATCTTTTGAAAACAGACAACCACAGGCTACATCATCACATGTTCCCCACGGCATACTTCGCGAATTCAACGGGCAAGAGGGCCGGAGTGTGCGTTTTTATTAAGCACTCTTTAGCATTTACTCTAGTCGGCGTGGATGCCGACCCAGCTGGCAGATTCATTGTGCTCTCTTGTGTGATATCTGGAGTTGCTCTCACCCTGGTAAACGCATATTCACCAAATGAGGGTCAGGTGAAGTTCCTCAGGCTGTTATTGAATAGGGTTCCTACTAACTCGGGAGGATTTAAAGTAATTTGCGGCAACTTTAACCTAGTCCAAAACAGATTCCTAGATAGGGCTCGTGGGGCATCTGGGGCTGGCAGAGAAGCGGGACCTGTGTGCAGGGAATACCGTCTCCATGATCCTTGGAGATACCTGCACACAACAGAAAGAGATTATTCTTTCTACTCGCACAGGCACAGGTCGTATTCCAGATTGGATTATTTTCTGGTAGATGATAACACACTCACGGCCTGTGCCTGTGCTAAGATTGGGCTCATAACATGGTCTGACCATGCCCCGGTGTCCCTCAATCTGGCGTTGCACTCCCGCCCCACACCGCCGGGATCGTGGAGATTGAACTGCGCTCTTTTATCTGATGACGGCCTTGTGGAGGACATTAAGACCCGCATAATTGAATATTTTAAATTTAATGACAATGCCTGCGTCTCAGATGAGACCCTCTGGGCCTCTCATAAGGCCTTTGTCAGAGGCCTTTTCCTCCAGAAGGCTGCACAGATTAAGAGGAGACGTGAGAAAGAGAGAACTGAACTACTTAACCGACTCTCCAACTTGGAGGCGGAGAATAAGCTTAACCCTACCTCCACACTGGCCTCTCAACTGACGTCAACTAGAATGCAGTTGAGAACGCTTCTCCTGTCACACCATGAGAGAGCTTTTTATGCCTCTCGAAATCGGTGTTTTATGAGTCTGAAGATAGGGCGGGCACCATTCTAGCTAGACGCTTAAAAAAGAGAACTGTTCGCTCTACGACAGATAGTTTCAAAGACAAAACAGGTCGGGTAGTAAGAAACCCTATTGATATAGCGACAGTGTTCCAACAATATTACTCAGAGCTTTACAATCTACAACATGACGTCGAGACCCCCCAGTCCACCCCTCAGCTGATTGAGAACTTCCTGGAGGGATTGAGCCTGCCCTCTGTCTCAGCCTCAGACCTGGAATATTTGAATCTCCCTTTTTCCTTGGATGAGGTCACCCGAGCAGTCAGAGACACCAAGCCTCACTCGGCCCCTGGCCCGGATGGCTTGCCCAAGGAGTATTTACAGACTTTTAGAGAGGCATTGGCTCCGTACCTCCTACGGACTTTTCGGCAGTGGAGGGACACGGGCATGATCACCCCACTCCAGCTTCAAGCTGCAATAATCACAATCCCTAAACCAGGCAAAGCCCCGGACCTCCCTTGGAGTTACCGACCGATCTCCCTCCTTCGAAGATCTTCGCTGCGGTTCTTGCTTACAGACTAAGGGGAGTGGTGCCTAAACTGATAAATCCGGATCAGGTGGGTTTCGTGGCTGGGAGACAGACGAAGGATGGGACGAGAAGAATGGTGGATCTCGTGGGGTCCATGGGGCTGGGGGGGACCCCCGGTGCATTCCTGTCTTTAGATGCAGAGAAGGCATTCGACAGGGTGCACTGGGGCTACCTGGAGGCGGTCCTTCGAAGGTTTGGCATTGTGGGCTCCTTCTTGAAGGCAATTTTATCCCTATACTCCAACCCTAATGCCAGGGTTTTCACATCTGGCTTCCTCTCGCCTGTCTTCCAGATTATGAACGGAACTCGACAGGTTTGCCCGCTGTCACCGGTGATTTTCACTCTGGCAGTGGAGCCCCTGGCTGAGAAAATCCGCTCTGCCCAGGACGTGTCGGGTGTTCGAGTGGGCGGAGATGTCCATACCATTGGTCTGTACGCTGATGATATTATCATCACTTGCACAGAGGTGTCTCGGTCTCTCCCAGCGGTCATGCGCATCCTGAAGGACTACTCGATGGTTTCGTTCTACAAATTGAACGCGGGTAAATCAACTCTTCTCCCACTGGGAGTTCCAGACTCTGAAATAGCTGCTCTCACGGAGATTTTGCCGTTTCGTTGGTCTAGAGGTGGCATACCCTATCTTGGGATCACGCTGGCACCCGCCGACCAACTTGTGCGACTTAATTATGAGTCACTGTTATCGAGAGTCCTTTCGGATGTAAATACATATGGTGCTAAGACCCTGTCTTGGATTGCTCGATTACACACCTTTAAAATGATGACTTTACCAAAGATAATATATGTATTTAGGTGTGTCCCTGTTAGGATCCCCAAGGTCCTGTTAACTAAACTACAGAGCGCAGTCAATGCATTCATTTGGGCCAACAAGATCCCACGCGTGGCCAGAGAGACGATGTATGCTCCGATGGGGGAAGGTGGCATGGCAATGTCAAACATTTTGGAATACCATAGAGCTATAGTCCTGGAGGAGGCTTGGTCTTGGTGGCGTAACCCTGACCATCTCAGATGGGTCTCCATTGAGGCTTCGCACCTGAGGGGTGGCACTCTGGGGGACCTCCTGATGGCTGAGTCGGTTCGACCAGTCGCCCAGACTCGTCAGCTCGAGACTTCCCAAGCCCTCTTACATTGTTGGAGGTCGGTGCCGCGGGCCTGTACCCGTGCTCCACCAGAGAATGTGCCTATTCGGGCGTTGCGCCTCCTTGTCCCATCAATCCAGACAAAGACCTGGGAGGGTATGGGATTGAGTTCCCTGGGAGACATGTCAGGAAGGGACATGGCCCACGTTTGAGTCCCTTTGTAGATGGTTCCCTGAGTGTCGTTCGGCATTTTTACAATTCTCCCAACTAGACCATCTTTTACGTAAGACCTTGTACGTCCCACTACCTGTGCTCCCCCCTCCTACCCCCCCGTACCGTTTCTCCTGGGTGCTGTTCAATCAGATCCCCCTAAACCACGAATGATGGTGTCCGTGGCTTGCGAGTTGAAACTACCATACATGAGAAGATGGGAGGGGGACCTTGGGTTCACTTCAGAAGTCGAGGACTGGCACGCAGCAGCTAGAGAGGTGGGCAGGTCCACCATCTTGAAAACATAAAGAAGATCCATCTTAGATGGTACCTCTCTCCTGTGCGCATTGCCCACTTCACCAAGGGTTAGTCCCCGCAGTGTTGGAGACTGTGTGGAGAGAGGGGCAACCTAGCACACATGTGGTGGTCCTGTCCGAACATACGTCCCTTTTGGGCTTTAGTCCAAAGCTTAATCCACTCAGTCACGGGAATTAGACAAGATTTAACATCACAACTGGCAGTTCTGAATATCGGTATTCAAGATTTTCCCGTCCCGCTGAGAGGGACGGTATCATATATTCTCATTGCTGCCCGTCTGTGCCTAGCAGCAAAATGGAAAGCCCTCTCCTTCCTTAACTGTATTGCTCCATAAGATTAACTGGATCTTTCACCAGGAATACCACTTGGCACTAAATGGGTCGGCCAGACGGACGATTCACCATAGATGGAGTGTTTGGGCCTCCCACCCGGGAGCTGCACCGGTCCCATGGGGCCTCCTCCAGCCCTCTTGCCCTGTGGGCCCGCTGGTTAGAAGAAGTGGTTAGAAGAAGCGGTCTTCCTTGTGAGATGCCTGCTCAGAGGACGTCACCACAAATAGTGTTTTTAGTTTAAGCGGATCTTTAGATACCCTATATATCAGAGAGTTGAACGTTATTCGGCTGGTGTGGCAGTCATTGCGAGTTTCCCCCCCTCCCCGTCTCACCCCCATCCCTGATTCCGAGTACATCCCCCCTTTCTTCTCTTCCTTCTCCTCTATCTCTTATCTCTTTTATTTTACTTTTCCCCTTTATGACCTTTGTTATATTTTGGTATTTTATATTGTTTTTCTGAGTGTTCTCCCGGATACGATTCCGATAGAGAACAAATATTGTTATGTTTGTTTCTCAATCTATACAAATCTTCAATAAACATTCAATGTTTAAAAAAAACAAACTATGAATTAACACATGTGGAATTATATACTTAACAAAAAAGTGTGAAACAACTGAAAATATGTCTTATACTTTAGGTTTCTTCAAAGTAGCCACCTTTTTCTTTGAGTACTGCTTTGCACACTCTTGGCTTTTTCTTGATGAGCTTCAAGAGGTAGTCACCGGAAATGGTTTTCACTTCACAGGTGTGCCCTGTCAGGTTTAATAAGTGTGAATTCTTGCCTTATAAATAGGGTTGGGACCATCAGTTGTGTTGTGGAGACGTCTGGTGTATATACAGCTGATAGTCCTACTGAATAGACTGTTAGCTGCTTTTCTCCTTCGCATCATCGGGGGACACAGGACCATGGGTGTATGATTTTCTGTCACTAGGAGGTGACACTAAGTAGAGATTAAAATTGAGCCCTCCATCTTTCAGTATACACCCGTACATGGGCGTAGATATTCAGTTTTTAGCTTAGTGTCGCAGGAGGCACATGCGGTCTGTAGCTCAGACCACACATACCCTCTTTTCTTGTTTTGTTTGTTTTGTTTGTTTTTTTCACTGTTACATTTCTGATTTTCACTTGGCACGGGAACACGAGGGCATCTCATGCAGGGACGGATCCTCATAAAAGGACCCCGCTCTCCTGGCACAGAGCCACCAGTAGCCACGAGGTTAATTGCACCCCCCTGCAGGATAGAGGGATGCACAGGCCACTGGCACCCAGAGGCACCATGCCATCACCCTGCAGGACAGGATAGCACACGGCCACAGGACAGTTCTCACCTCCTCCAACAAAGGAGGCAGGTGATGGGGCCCAGCTGCCAGCACACTCTGCGCACCGATCCATCCCTAAGGGTTCTGGTGCAGCAGAGGCTGCAGTATCTTCACACACCTCGGGATCCACAGCCAGACCACTTCAACCGCGGCGGCTCCATGCTGGGACGCGCACCGCTTGTAAGTTGGGGTGCGTGCACAGACCAAGGAACTAAAATCAGGGCACTGCTCTGACGCCGGAGGCCGCCACCGCGGCCACCCGGCACCGCTCCCGGGAGCCACAACTAATTTAGGCCCCGGTAGGCGTATGCATAGGGATTCCATTCTGAACTGTTGGATTTTTACAAACTTGTTGAGAAGTTTGATGTTTGGACTGGCCACGGCGGCTATGGTACACAGAGCTCGTACAGTTACTTACAGACGCGCCCTGGCCACTCCCAAACAGGCTGGATCTCCTATCCCAGGAGCCATGTCTTTAACGGCATGGCGATTGACTCCTGGATCCTGACCCAAGCAGGGTTTATACCAGAGGTCATAACCACCATGGTCAATGCCCGAAAACCAACGTCCTCACGCATCTACTACCGCACCTGGAAAACCTACTTCAAGTGGTGCGAGGACCACAACCGTAACCCACTACTTTTCTCCATCCTCTCAATTCTAGAGTTCCTCCAGAATGGCCTCGACGCTGGCCTAGCACCAAGCTCCATCAAAGGCCAAATCTCGGCCTTAAGTGTCCTCCTCCAACGCAGAATTGCATCCAAATCACAGGTCAAAACATTCATCCAGGGAGTCTCCCACACACGACCACCCTACAGGAAGCCGGTGGCTGTCTGGGACTTAAACCTAGTTCTTGGTGTCGTCCAAGACACACCGTTCGAACCCCTGAAAGAGGTCCCTGTAGCCCATCTCTCATACAAGGTCGCGTTCCTCGTCTCTCACATCAATTCGGCGCGTGTCTGAGCTTGCCGCCCTATCCTGTCGGCCCCCCATCTATCCTTCCATATGGATAAAGTAGTCCTCCGCCCTTTTCAATCCTTTTTGCCCAAGGTGGTATCCCAATTCCACCTTAACGAAGACATCGTCCTCCCGTCCTTCTGCCCAACTCCAATACACCGGGTTGAAAAGCAGCTCCGTACCCTGGACCTGGTAAGGGCCCTCAGACACTACATCTCCCGAACAGCCCCATTCCGCAAAACAGAAACGCTGTTCGTCATACCCAAGGGTCCTAGAAGGGGAATTGCTGCCTCCAAATCCACATTGGCACGATGGATCTGTTCCACAATCCAGGAGGCCTACCGCATCAAGGGAATGCCAATCCCAGAAGGAATCAAGGCACACTCAACTTGGTCAGTAGGCGCCTCATGGGCCATTCGCCACCAAGCCTCGGCAACTCAGGTCTGCAAAGCCGCAGCCTGGTCCAGCCTACATACCTTCACCAAACACTACAACATCCACACCCAGGCCTCTGCAGATACAAGCCTAGGTAGAAAGATCTTGCAGGCAGCGGTTGCGCATCTGTAAGCAGCTAGCGCATGATGCTCGACCACCATTGTTCAATTCCCACCCAGGGACTGCTTTAGGACGTCCCATGGTCCTGTGTCCCCCAATGATGCGAAGGAGAAACGGATTTCTCCATTTGCCTTCCACGACAGCATTGGAGGATGTCGTCCACGCCCTATTGGGGGACAGGAACACAGAGAGGTTAAAAGCCCCTCCCCTTCCTCAGTACTCCAGTGTCTTACTGTCCCCCTTGGGGCATGGAGAGGTTCCAGTACTGTCAGGCCGGCAGAGGCAGCATTGGGGTGTACTTGCAGCCGGGCCAGGGATGGACGTCGGGGGCGGCCTCCTCCTCCTTCTCGGGGCTCCCGTGGTGGGACCATCCGGCCTTCCTGCTTCCTACGGGGCAAAGCAGGCCGTGTATTGCAGCGCCGGAGGCCAGTTCAGCTCTCCGCCGTCTCCCTCCTCCAGCTGCGGTCCCTGGGGCATGCATCAGAGGATCCTGGATGGCACTTCCTGTTTCGGGCGGGGCACTTCCTGTTTCGGGCGGTGGCTCCTGTACAGACTGGGCGTGGCTCCAGGGAACCCAGCAGGCCTATCGCACGCTACTGCCTGCGGCCGGTGACCAGGAGGAGGGAGGGAACAGGTGTTCCTCGTTGGGGGCACGGTACTTCTGGACAAGTACCCGCCGGAAGCTACACCCAGGTAAGGCTGATCCCTGAAACATGGAGGGTGATAGGCTTCCACCTCTGCTTCTGCAGAGCCCAGCGTTCCCCCAGCTCATGCAAATGTTTCTGGGGGTGGTCACAAGGGGTAGAGTTATTTAGGCCCTGCACTCCCACTGGGACCCCCTTCTCTTCCCTTTTTTTCTATAGGGAGACAAGGGCCACCTGTGAAAGGGAGCAAAAACCCGTCCAGGAATTTTGTCTGCGGCACAAACTTCCCTCTTCCTACAAAAAGGTGTCGGCCATGACTGACAGTGTTGTCAGGATGGACTCCCCATCCCTGCTTGAGGAGCTCCAATCCATTAAGGAAGAGGTGCAGGCTTCTATCTCGGCACTGCCGGTTTTTGCTGCAGCTTCCAGGCCTTCCCTCCGTAAGAGAGGAAGCTCCAGGATTGTGACTCTGTGGATCTCATGGAGGCTGGCCAGAGCTCAGCATCAGAGGACGGCGATGATATTGCCTCTGTTGCCTCTGTCCAGATACGAGAATCTGGACACTACTATTTTTCCACGGAGTCCATGGGTGAATTGGTGGACACTGTCCACAGTACCATGGGAGTAGAGGTGGTGGAACCCCCTTCTTCTGTGCAGGACTAAATGTTCAGAGGCCTAAAGGCTAAGCGGTAGTTGGGCTTCCCTGTCCATGAGGTCATCCGGGTTCTCATCCGCTGGAAGTGGGAGTCTTCAAAACATCGGCTGCTCACCCCATCCGAGTGGTCTGGAGGGTGATGACTTTGTCTGGGAGGTCCCAAAGGTGGACATCCAGGTGGCCAAGGTAGCATATAAGACCGCGTTGCCTTTTGAAGATTCCTCCCAGTTGAAGGACCCCCTCCATCGTAAGATGGAGAGTGTCCTCAAAAACTCCTGGGAGGCTGCAGCTATGTCTTTAAAGGTGAACATTTCCCCTACATGTGTGGGGCTGCTCTGGCAGCAACCATGTAGCAGTTAATCACCTGCACCATGCCTCATGTACCCAGCCGTGGCTGTGGGTTCAATCCTAAGCCTTACATCATCCAAGGCATTATGTATAGGTGACACATGATGGCTGCAGGCTATCCCCCTGGCAGACCCCGTGCTCTGGAGACTGTGGGCCACTAGCCGTGGGGCGAGGCTTTTAACCAAGTCTCTCTTTAAGTGGATCACCCAGCTGGAAGAATTCCTCCTGCAGGGTACTCCCAGGGAGCAGCTTTGGACTCCATTCCACTTCTGAAATGTGCTACGGGCTTCCTGACCAATGCCTCTGCTGAGTCGATCTGCATTGGTGCCAGGTGCGCAGTGTTGGCTAACTCAGCTCACAGGGCAGTGTGGCTTACTTTGTGGAATAAGTAGGTCACGTCTAAGCTCCAGCTGTGTGGCCTCCCCTTTCAAAAGTCTTTTGCCTTTGGTCCGGCATTGGATGACATCCTGGGAAAGGTGTCAGACCGGAAAATGTGTCTCCCGGAACAGAAGCCCTTTCGGAGGCAGTCCTTTCGGCCTGAGCGCAGCCAACCCTCCCAGCCTAAAGGGAAGGGTAAGTCTGGTCGCTGGGCATTCCAGAAAGGGGCCAAGACCCGTAATATCTTGCTTCCCCAGCAGCGGCATCACCAGCCGCCCCCTAAACAATGCCGCTTTCCCCATTGCGGGGCAGCTCCTGCAGTTTCTGCCACAGTGGTAAGCAATCTCCTCATGCCCTTGGATCCTTTCGACCATTTGGGAGGGTCTGCACTTGGGATTCGAGAGCCAGCCCCTCCGTGTCTTCGAGTCCCCTCGCTTCCTCAGAGGGACTCTCGCACATTTTTTCTTATCGGGTCTGCAAGACATGTTGGATTCGGGTGTGGGGTCCCCGGTTCCTCCTGGAGACGAAGGCCAGGGGCGTTACTCCAGGTTGTTTGTGGACCTCCAGAACGCGTATTATCATGTCCCCATTCACCCTTCCCACAAGCGCATTCATCCAGACCCAGGGGATATGTGTGCTTCCCTATTTAAACGACATGTTGGTTGTTGCTCCTTCGGCAGTGGTTCTGCGCACACTGGTCTCCAAAACGTTGGAGATTCTTCAGTCCCTGGGGTGGGTGCCCGATCTTTGGGAATCAGAACGGGTGATGGCAACCCACCGTCAATTTTTGGGAGTCTTGCTGGCCTCCTCCAGACAGGCCTCGTTCCTTCCTGCGGCACATCAGCTTCTGCTCTGCGTGCATCTGACCTGCTTCCGGGCAAGGAGGTCGCCCTCCTTGCGGGAAGCAATATCCCTGTTGGAGGCCATGACAGCCTGCATTCAGTCGGTAGCATGGGCTCAGGCTCCTTCCAGTCTGCTCCGGGAACACATACTGAGTTCCTGGGTCAGACGTCAGGATTCCTTAAACTCGCAGGTCCGGAACCCGGGGGGGATGGTCGCCTTGCTTTCTTGGATGAATCCCGGACACCTTCGGACGAGGGTGGCCTGGCTGCAGGCTCCTGTGACCTCCGTTCCCACTGCTGCCAGCAGTTCCGGTTGGAGCGCGATGGTGGATTGCACACAGTTCCAGTGGATTTGGAGTTGCTCAGTCAGTCGCCAGTCTTCAAACTTCCGAGAACTTCTGGCAGTGGAAGAAGCGCTTCATGTGCAGCTCACGTTTTCCGAGGTCATCATGTCAAGATCCTGTCGGACACCGTGACTACGGTTGCCTTCTTGCGGCACCAAGGCGGTACTCGAGGCTTACACTTGCAGGGCTGGCAAGACTGATCTTTTCGTGGGCAGTACGCCATCTTCTCTCCTCCTCGGCAGTTCATCTGAAGGGAATGGCCAATGTACAGGCAGATTTCTTGAGCCGCACGGAGGTCCACCCAGGAGAATGGTGCCTCCATCCGGATGTATTTCGCTCTCTTACGGACAGGTGAGGTGTCCCTTCGATTGACCTGTTCGCTTCGGGCTCAAATACAAAGGTGCTGCCCTTTTTCTCCCTGAAAGGGTCAGACCATCCTCGGGGGCTGGATGCCTTTGCCCTTCCCTGGGCCTTCCGTTTGGTGTATGCATTTCCTCCAATTCAGCTACTTCCCAAGGCGTTGGGGACTGATTAGGTTGCCCCACTGTCTCGACCTTCTGTCCCAGGGTCCTCTTTCACCCGGGCCTTCAGTGGCTCTATCTGGCGGCCTGGCTGTTGCGGCCGGGATCCTGAGAACCAAGGGTCTCTCCCAGGCAGTGATCCGCACGCTTCAGCAGGGCTGGCAGCCTGTGTCGCACGCTATTTACGGGAGGGCTGGAATTGGTTCCTGTCCTGGTGTGCTCCTTCCATCCCGGCCATGCATCAGGGGAGGGGGAGGACCCGGCAAACTATAGACCTATATCTCTCATCAATCTCGATCTTAAATTAATATCCAAAATCATGGCGGACAGGTTAGCTAGAGTAATGCCATTATTGATAGAACACCATCAGACGGGGTTTATTAAGGGGAGGTCTGCGGTCACCAACGTCCGTAAAGCTATACTAGCACTAGATGCAGTTTGATGCGGACAGTCCACAAAGGGGGGAGACCCAGCCATGGTCACGCTGGATGCAGAAAAGGCGTTCGATAATGTCAGGTGGCCATGGCTGGGTATGGTTCTGGACCGAATAGGTATCCACGGGAGATTTCGCCAATACTTACAGTCCTTATATACTAATCCAACGGCGAGGATCCACACCCCGGGCTTTATATCCTCTAAATTTCCTTTACAGAAAGGTACCAGACAGGGTTGCCCCTTGTCACCACTCTTGTTTAATCTGGCCCTGGAACCTCTAGCACGATTTATAGATAACTTTAGCACTTTTGAGGGTATCACAATAGGGAAATTGAGAGTGAAGTCGGCCCTATTCGCGGACGACATCATTTTATTCATTAATAATCCAACTAGGGATCTTCCTGATCTTTTAAATGTTATAGACCGCTTCGGTGGATTCTCGGGTTCAAGTTAAATAAAAGTAAATGCGAGCTTCTGAGATTGAGGACTGGTGGAGGGGGAGAGGGGAGGTGGGCAGATTTAGGAATCCCAGTGGCTACTTCCTCAATTAAATATTTGGGACTGATACTAAGCAGGTCCCCGAAACAAATATACACCCCAACTATGGTCCATTATTTGACAAGATTGAGAGAGAATTGAAGAGATGGGCAGGTCTTCCGCTATCATTATTAGGTCGTTGTCATCTGATTAAGATGATCAGTTTTGCCCGGCTCCTCTACCCCCTCCAAACCCTACCACTGTTGTTGAAACGTTCAGACATAACAAAATTAAATAGAGCCTTTAATAGATTCCTCTGGAAGGGCAAGAAGCCGAGACTAAGACTGGGGATTCTGTCTCGGGCAAGAGACAGTGGGAGAACGAATTTCCCCGATGTTAGAGGCTATAACCTAGCTTGTTTACTCAGACATGTAGTGGAATGGATCAAACAGTCCGGGAGATACTCTGACAAACAACTAGAAGAGGCGTACTGCTCCCTATATTCCGTGACACGATTATGACATGGAAGGCGGTAAGAAAAAAATGTGGACTAGCATGGAAGGTGTCAAAATACCTTAAGCCATGGGCCTTCCCAGACTTTAAAGAGGGCAGGGAAAATGCACTGTTCGAGACGTGGAGACACAAGGGAATAGTTAGGATGGGGGACCTATTAAAGGAGCAAGAGAAAAGATGGATGACAAGAGAAGAAGTTCTGGAGATCTTTAATTTAGGGGAAGGACAGGGGCTCCAATACCTCCAAATCAAACATCAAATAATAGCGAATCTTAGAGATGTATCAAAAGAAATAGAACATAACGCCTGTGATAGATTAGTGGAATTAGACGCTACTCAATTAACGATTTCGGTGATATATGGATCACTGAGGGAAACTCTACTCCCAAAGGGCGGGACTGCTCCTTTCACAAAATGGTGCAAATTCCTGAGGCGGGAAAATGTGGAAGAAAGCATTTTGGCGGGATGGGCAAAAATAAGACATAATATCTTAAACGAGCAATGGCAAAACACCCAGTTTCGCATTATACATGGTCTAATATATCGCTTTGACCTCCCGCCAACAGCTGCTAATCCGGATAGGAAAACCAGTTGTCCTAAATGCGCTAAAGATAGAACCGATATGATACATGGACTCTGGAGCTGCCATAGGGTACAGGAGTTTTGGTACATGATCAGAGATCTGTGTGCACAAGTGAGCTCACAAACATTTGACCTAGACCATTCAGTTTGGATCTTTCAGGACTTAGAAACACCACAAAAAGGGAACCCAGGTGGGTACACGTCCTGATCCTGTTGGCGAAACGATTGCTCCTAGCTTATTGGCTAAAGACCGAGTTGCCGGGAAGATCAGAAATTATGACAGGGCTGAAAAAAGCTCTAGAAACGGATGAAAGGGAAGTGCTGAGGGATAAAGAAAACAAGACAAAAGTGTTTATGGGTAAATGGAGGTCTGGGAACTTGCTCTCAACCTTATGGAGAGAGCGAAGTAGGTGAGGAGATTGTAAGCCACTTCCCTCCTCTCAGATATATGCATATATGCAAATTTGCACTTCACTAAGGAAGTTGAGAAACTCCCGTGCCACATTTAAGCAGCTTCCTCAAAGTCATAATCGCTTTCCTACAAGCTTTTAAAAGCTTGTAGGAAAGCGATTATGACTTTGAGGATGCTGCTTAAATGTGGCACGGGAGTTTCTCAACTTCTTTAGTGAAGTGCAAATTTGCATATATGGGTAAATGGAGAAATTTTATAGAGTCAACATTGTCAGATGTGGAGATAAAACAAGTGATGGAGCCATTAAAGGGGTCTTCGTGGTACCTGTTGGAGGAAATAGGTAATTCCCTAGGAAAACTGGGTCTGCAAGCAACCTAGAGACCCAACAGCACTGATAAATTTGTTATTAACGTAACTAGAGTGAGAGATACTCCATATTTATAAACAGAGCAGATATCGGTAGCATATTTTGTATAGAATTGTATTAACCAAAGATTAACAAGTGTTACTAAGTACATTGTACAAGACTGTTTGTAAAATTTTATTTTTCTTTCAAAAATCTTTAATAAAAATGATGTTTTAAAAAAAAAAAAAACAACAACCCTTTTATGTTATATTGATAATGTACAATCCCCTGATGACCCTAATTATGACAAAATTGGGTCATCATTTTTTTCCCTACTACTATTTGTGCCCGATTCACTGTATACTGAGCAGTGACTGAAACCGCACTAGCACCACCTCTGTGTCTGGAAGCCGAACACTGAAAGGAGGAATAAAATGAATTTCCTCAAGGCAGTGGGTTAGTTTTTCCCATGGCAGGTTCCAAGTATTCTCTGGATTACTCAGTTGTTAAATTGTCATTCTATCAGTAAATTTGCGTTGTATTTCTTCATAGAGAAACATTTTATTAGCCAAATATATTTGCACATGTTAAGAGCAACCTTTTTTTTTCTATTTATCCAAGTGAATACACAATCTGACATAAGACATCAGTTTAACCACAAATGAACCGCATGATTAGTTCAGCATATAAATTCGCTTTACGTAATTCTGAAAAATCTGCATAGGTTACTGAAATACAAGGCATCATAATTAGAGATGGGCGAACCCACAGATGTTAGGGTTTGTAGATTTGTTATTTTAAAGTCCAGGTTCAGGGCCTAACCTCAGCAGAATTTGAGCCTGAATCCCATTTAAGTCTATGGGGACCCAAACTTTTCAGTTATAAACAGAGCTGTGGATTCAGGCGGCAGGGTATTCGGAGCAGGATGTGTGACTAACTGACTTCACAGCCATGGTTGTGGAGTCAATGTCCATTTTGGTGGATTTGCAGTCAGATTCAGGGACATTTAAAAGTTCCCAGTGTAGGGGATAGTCGGACGTTTTGAGGTGCAGAATTCCAGAGGATGGGATGTCTTGCAGGCAGTTAGATGAGGAACGTACAAGTGTAAAGGAAAGGAGGAGGTCTTGGGAGGATCGAAGATTACGTGTTGGATGATATCGGGAGATTAGTTCAGAGATATATGGGGGAGACAGATTGTGGATGGCGTTGAAAGTCAATGTTAGTAGTTTGAAATGGATACGCTGGGGAATTTGGAGCCAGTAGAGGGATTTGCAGAGGGGAGAAGTGGAGGAGCAGCGAGGTGAGAGGTGGATTACCCGGGCAGCAGAGCAGAGACACATTGGAGAGGTGCAAGAGTGTTAGCAGGGAGGCCACAGAGGAGGAGGTTACAGTAGTCAAGACAAGAGATGATAAGAGAGTGCACTAGTAGATTGAGGGTTGAGGAAGCAATGGAATCTGGAAATATTTTTGAGTTGGAGGTGGCAGGAGGTGACGGGAGCTTGAATTTGTGGTTTGAAGCATAAGGCAGAGCCAAGGCAGCGGACTTCAGGTACAGGGCAAAGTGTGATATCATTTATTGTCATAGATCAGGTAAGGGAGGTGCGCAAGATGGGGGAAAAATGGAGTTCAGTTTTGTCTACACTTAATTTAAGGAAGCGAGAGGAGAAGAGGAAGGATATGGCTGATAGATACTCTGGGATTCTGGACAGCAGAAAGGTGACGTATGGGCCAGAGAGGTAGATCTGAGTGTCGTCAGCGTACAGGTGGTATGGAATCCATGGAACTTTGAGTTGTCCTAGGCCAAGAGTATAAATAGGAAAAAAAAAGGGATTAATGGGGATTAAAGCAGGAGAGTTATACTTAGCAGTTTCCAGCACTGCGGTCACATTTGCTTCCGGGTCTGCTCATTAACGTCATGTGTATTCACTGCACTGACTAACTGGCGTCAGATAGAAAGATGCGTGACTACTTCTAGCAGAGGGGCATGGTCCCAAAAGGGTTGTGCTTGCGATTCAAGGCGACAAAAAAACAGCCAGCAAAGAGAGTCATATACCCCTGCCTCTCTAAAAGAAAGATCATTTAAACATAAATTGGAAACCTGGTTTCCTCACCAGAGTTCTCCCAAAGATGGGACACACCGTGACAAGCCCCTCATCTTGTCAGGTTCCTCATATTTCAGCCTTTGCCCGTACCTTGGCAGGTTCCTCCTATTATGGTACGCCTTGCTTAGCTTGCTAGGTCCTTTATATCTCAGGAGGCAACTCCTAGTTTGGTCAGACTACCCTTGCCTTGCAGATTACACCTGTCCTGGCAGACTCCCTTCCCTCTTTTTCAGGCAGGTTCCTCCCATATTTACAGGTCCACATATTCCATTTTCAGATTTCTCAGTGCTTGCCTAGCAGGTGGAGAATTGCTAATAATGTGCATCACATGAGCTCCTTTTCTGAAAACTTGTGGTCCTCCACAGGGCCACATTCACAACAAGTGACAACATTTTTTTTTGGGGGGGGGGGGAGAATTGTATGCTTTGGTATAGGGCAGGGGTCTCTAACTCAGCTGGCTTTGTGGGCCGCACATAGAAAAAATTGATATGGGGGGCTGCATTCATTGTAGGACTAAGTGACATTTTTGCAATACCAGAATTTTTTTGCTCAATGTAGTAAAGTACAAATCCTGATCTTCTTCTTGTAGGAATGTCCCCACCGTAATCTCCTTTATGTAGTAATGTCTCCATCCTGGTCCCCTTCTTGTAGGAATGTTCCCATCCTGGTCCCCTTCTTGTAGGAATGTTCCCATCCTGGTCCCCTTCTTGTAGGAATGTCCCCGTCCTGGTTCCCTTCTTGTAGGAATGTCCCTATCCTGGGGACATTACTACAAGATGAAGCCCATCTCGTAGCAATGCCCCATCCTGGACCTCATCTTGTAATAATGTCCCCATCCTGGTTCTCATCATGTAGTATAGTTCCTACCTAGTCCTCATCATGTAGTAATGTTCCTACCTGGTCCTCATCATGTACTAATGTTCCTACCTGGTCCCCTTGTAGTAATGCCACCTTCCTGGTCTTCTTGTAGTGATGCCCCATCCTTGTCCTCATCATGTAGTAATGTTCCTACCTGGTCCTCGTCTTGAAGTAATGTCCCCTATATCGACGCCATTTTGTAGTGATATCCCCCCCACATCCTGATCTGCTTTTGCGGTGATGTGCCCACAACCTGGTCTCAGTTTTTTTTGTTCTCTCTCAAACACACACACATACACATGCTCACACATACACACTCAAACATATATACACACACTCACACATATACACACACATACTCAGACATTCACACACACACACTCACATATACACACCTACACACACTCAGGCATTTACTCACACATATACTCTCAGACATATACAGTTGTGGCCAAAAATATTGACACCCCTGCAATTCTGTCAGATAATACTCAGTTTTTTCCTGAAAATTATTGCAATCACAAATTCTTTGGTATTATTGTCTTCATTTAATTTGTCTTCAATGAAAAAACACAAAAAGAATTGTCCTAAAGCCAAATTGGATATAATTCCACACCAAACATAAAAAAGGGGGTGGACAAAAGTATTGGCACTGTTAGAAAAATCATACGATGCTTCTATAATTTGTGTAATTAACAGCACCTGTAACTTACCTGTGGCACCTAACAGGTGTTGGCAATAACTAAATCACACTTGCAGCCAGTTGACATGGATTAAAGTTGACTCAACCTCTGTACTGTGTCCTTGTGTGTACCACATTGAGCATGGAGAAAAGAAAGAAGACCAAAGAACTGTCTGAGGACTTGAGAAACCAAATTGTGAGGAAGCATGAGCAATCTCAAGGCTACAAGTCCATCTCCAAAGACCTGAATGTTCCTGTGTCTACCGTGCGCAGTGCCATCAAGAAGTTTAAAGCCCATGGCACTGTGGTTAACCTCCCTAGATGTGGACGGAAAAGAAAAATTCAGAAGAGATTTCAACGCAAGATTGTGCGGATGGTGGATAAAGAACCTCGACTAACATCCAAACAAGTTCAAGCTGCCCTGCAGTCCGAGGGTACAACAGGGTCAACCCGTACTATCCGTCGGCGTCTGAATGAAAAGGGACTGTATGGTAGGAGACCCAGGAAGCAGTGGCGTACCATCTGCGGTCGCAGGGGTCGCAAGTGAGACCGGGCCCGGAGGTACAGGGGCCCGGAACCCACCGACCGCTGTGACAGCTTTACATGGATGTGCATCCATGTCACTGCGCAGCGCTCTCCCCGGCCGGTCCCCAGGCGGCTGATCACGGCCGCCGGAGGACTGGTAGGCACTGCCACTTTAAATCTCCCGCGGCCGCCGCCGCTGCACTGTGATGAGGTCATGTGACCTCATCACACACAGAACAGAGCTGCCGGCGGGAGCACAAATGCAGAAGAGCTGCAGCTCTTGAAGAGGGGGGGAGATCGGTATCCAGCACAGACCTCAGTGTCAGGAGGGGAGCTTGGAGCCACAGACTGATCACAGCTGGGGGTCGGTGCATTGTAACCAACACATACCTCAGTCAGGAGGAGAGCGGGGGCCCTGTAGGCCACAGAGACTGATCACAACTGGTGGTCGGTACAGGGAGTGTCAGTGTGTCATTGTGTGTGTGTGTTTGACCGTGTGTGTGTGTTTGACCGTGTGTGTGTGGTTGACCGTGTGTGTGTGGTTGACCGTTTGTGTGTGACCATGTGTGTGTGTGTGACTGTGTGTGTGTGTGTGACTGTGTGTGTCTGTGTTGACTGTGTGTGTGTTTCTGTGGTGTGGGGGCTGTACAGGGGCAGTGTGTGTGTGTGCGGGGGCTGTACAGTGGGCTGTGTCTGTGGGGTGGAGGGCTGTACAGAGGGCAGTGTAACTGGGTGAGTGGGGCTGGTTGTACAGGGGGAAGTGTGTCTGTGTGGGGAAGATGTATGCTATATGGAGGGCTATGAGGCTGAATTATTGTGTTATACTATATGAAAGACTGTGACGCTGCATTATATTATCTGGAGGGCTATGAGGGTGCATTATCTTATATGAAGGGCTGTGACGCTACATTATATTATCTGGAGAGCTATGACGCTGCATTATATTATCTGTAGAGCTATAGCGCTGCTTTATATTATATGAAGGGCTGTGACACTGCATTATATTATCTGCAGGGCTGTGATGCTGCATTATATTATCTGCAGGGCTGTGATGCTGCATTACATTATCTGGAGGGCTGTGACGCTGCATTACATTATCTGCAGGGCTGTGACGCTGTATTACATTATCTGCAGGGCTGGGAAGCTGCATTACATTATCTGAAGGGCTGTGACGCTGCATTATATTTTCTGGAGGGCTGTGACGCTGCATAATATTTTATGAAGGGCTGTGATGCTGCAGTATATCTGGAGGGCTGTGATGCTGCATTACATTATCTGGAGGGCTGTGACACTGCATTACATTATCTGCAGGGCTGTGACGCTGCATTACATTATCTGCAGGGCTGTGACGCTGCATTACATTATCTGGAGGGCTGTGACGCTGCATTATATTTTCTGGAGGGCTGTGACACTGCATAATATTATATGAAGGGCTGTGATGCTGCAGTATATCTGGAGGGCTGTGAAGCTGCATTATATTATCTGCAGATCTATGCTGCTGCATAATATTGTCTGGAGGTCTAGGAGTCTGTATTATATTATATGATGGGTTATGAGGCTGCATTATATTATATGAAGGGCTATGAGGCTGCGTTATACTATAATGGAGGACCATATATACCAGGATAAGGGCATATTCCAGGAGGAGGACCATATATAGCAGGATGAGGGACAGTAACACATAATGAAGGGGAGAGAGGTCAATTTGTGAGTCTATATAGGATTTAGAACATTACATGGGGCCAGTGGCGTAGCGTGGGGGGAGGCAGTCCGCCCCACGCGGCACGTGTTGTGGGGGCGGCAGCAGAGATGGGGATTTGAAGTTCCCGCCCAGGCAGCACATCCGATGGCGGCGGTGGCTCAGGCAGCGTTGCGCCGGGTAAGTGTGTGAGGAGCAGGCGGCAGGGCGGGTACAGCTTCAATGCCGGTGTCAGTACACTGTGCATTGATTCGCGCTGTGCTCTAGTAGCTGGGAACAGCCGAAGATGGGGCACAGGGGTGCAGGGATGGGGCACAGCACAGGAATATGGATGGGGTGCAGGGATGGGGCACAGGGGTGCAGGGATGGGGCACAGGGGTGCTGAGATATGGATGGGGCGCAGGGATGGGGCATAGGGGTGCTGGGATATGGATGGGGCACAGGGGTGCAGGGATGGGGCACAAGGGTGCTGGGATATGGATGGGGCATAGGAGTGCTGGGATATGGATGGGGCACAGGGTTGGGGCACAGGGGTGCTGGGATATGGATGGGGCACAGGGGTGCTGGGATATGGATGGGGCACAGGAGTGCTGGGATATGGATGAGGCACATGGGTGCTGGGATATGGATGAGGCACAGGGGGGCAGGGATATGGATGGGTCAAGGGTGCTGGGATATGAATGGGACAGGTGTGCAGGGATATGAATGAGACAGGAGTGCAGGGATATGGATGTACACGGGGTGGTCCGGGTGCCTGGTGCTGGTGCCGAGTGCAGGCGAGCTAGAGACCGGGAGCCGCAGAGGAAGAAGCTGCTGGGATGAGGAATCTGGAATCAGGAGCGTAGAGTCAGGTACGGCGCTATTACAGCCAAAGATAGCCTGGGGGGACAGAATGGGATAGATGGGGCGGCCTGGAAGAGGGGGCAGAATGGATGGATGGGGCAGCCTGGAAGAGGGGGCCGAATGGATGGATGGGGCAGCCTGGAAGAGGGGGCCGAATGGGATGGATTAATGGATGGACGAGGCGGCTTGGAAAAGGGGGCAGAAGATGGATGGAGGAGGGGGGCATGGAAAAGGGGGCAGAAGATGGGTGGATGGGGGAGAAGGTACATGGAACATAGGGGAGAAGCTACATGGATGAGGGAAAGGCTGCGTGGAACATGGAGGGGTATGGGGGGGGGGAAGTATGAACTGCATGGAACATATGGATGGAGAATAAGCTGCATGGGACACATGGGGGGTGAACAGTATGGGATGATGTATTAACTAGTTTTGGTGATGTATTACTGTATTGACAATGGTTCTGGCAATATATTGACAGGGGTTCTAGTAATGTGTTATTGTATTGCCGGTGGTTCTGGTGATGTAGTCATGTGGATGTTGTAATCTTTAACTTAACAGACTTGATCCTAAAACATTATAGACATTGCTTCCGGATTATCAACGACCAAAGGGGCGTCAGTCACGGCAAATTTTTCGACCGCCCGGGGCGCCACAAACAGTTGCTAGGTCACTGCATGAGGCCTGTACATCTGACCAATGTAGGCGCGCGGGGAAGGGGGGGGCCCAGGTCCAAATTTCGCATCGGGGCCCTTCGGACTCTAGTTACGCCACTGCCAGGAAGACCCCACTTCTTACCCCGAGACATAAAAAAAGCCAGGCTGGAGTTTGCCAAAACTTATGTTTTGGAAGAATGTTCTCTGGTCACATGAGACAAAAGTAGAGCTTTTTGGGCAAAGGCATCAACATAGAGTTTACAGGAGAAAAAAAGAGGCATTCAAAGAAAAGAACACTGTTCCTACAGTCAAACATGGCGGAGGTTCCCTGATGTTTTGGGGTTGCTTTGCTGCCTCTGGCACTGGACTGCTTGACCGTGTGCATGGCATTATGAAGTCTGAAGACTACCAACAAATTTTGCAGCATAATGTAGAGCCCAGTGTGAGAAAGCTGGGTCTCCCTCAGGTCATGGGTCTTCCAGTAGGACAATGACCCAAAACACACTTCAAAAAGCACTAGAAAATGGTTTGAGAGAAAGCACTGGAGACTTCTAAGGCCAGCTTCACACTGCGTGTGTGATCCGATCCGTAGCTGTTCACTTGAGGCAGACAGCCGCGGACCGGATCAGCACACATGACTAGGGGGCTATTATGCCCTCCGATCCTGTGTGCAGCGCACGCAGTTCCTGCTGCTGATAGGTGAGGACCACGGGCGCCGCGGTCCTGACCTGTCAGCGGCTGCAGCTGCGTGCGCTGCACACAGGATCGGAGGGCATAATAGCCCCCCAGTCCTGTGTGCTGATCCGGTCCGTGGCTGTCTGCCTCAAGCGGACAGCTACGGATCGGATCACACACACAGTGTGAAGCCAGCCTAAGGTGGCCAGCAATGAGTCCAGACCTGAATCCCATAGAACACCTGTGGAGAGATCTAAAAATGGCAGTTTGGAGAAGGCACCCTTCAAATGTCAGGGACCTGGAGCAGTTTGCCAATGAAGAATGGTCTAAAATTCCAGCAGAGCATTGTAAGAAACTCATTGATGGTTACAGGAAGTGGTTGATCGCAGTTATTTTGGCTAAAGGTTGTGCAGCCAAGTATTAGGCTGAGGGTGCCAATACTTTTGTCTGGCCCATGTTTGGAGTTTTGTGTGAAATGATCAATGTTTTGCTTTTTGCTTCATTCTCTTTTGTGTTTTTCATTGAAGACAAATTAAATGAAGATAATAATACCAAAGAATTTGTGATTGCAATCATTTTCAGGAAGAAACTGAGTATTATCTGACAGAATTGCAGGGGTGTCAATACTTTTGGCCACAACTGTACACACATACACACACATACATATACACACACACATACTCAGACATTCTCACACACACACTCACATATACACACCTATACACACTCAGGCATATTCTCACACACATACACTCAGACATATACACACACTCACACATACACACACATATAGACACTCGCAGACACACATACACACTCACGTATACAAACTCAGGCATATTCTCACACACATTCAGATACATATACACACACTCAAACACACTCACACATACACACACTCACACATTCACACACACTCAGGCATATTCTCACACACATTCAGATACATATACACACACTCAAACACACTCACACATACACACACTCACACATTCACACACACTCAGGCATATTCTCACACACATACTCAGACATATACACACACTCACTCACATATACACACTCAGAAATTCGCACACATACACACACTCACTTATACACTCACACATTTACTCACACATATTCACACCCATGCATACTCACACACATATACATATACACACACATACACACTCAGACATTCACACACATACTCGCACACATACACACTCGCATATACACACTCACATACATATACACTCACATATACACACACAGACATATTCACACACACACACACACACACACATATACACACACATCAACACACACTCAGACATACACACTCTCACTCACACACACAACGATGTCCCGGTCCATTGTACAGGGGGCTGCCGCAGTACCCACTTTATTGTGATTTCCAGGTACCGCTCAAACAAGCTCTGAGTCCTTCGCTCCTGTACATCTGTGCAAGCCGGCAGACCAATCAGAAGCTTGTAGCTGACGTCGGCGTATGACGTCAGCTGCAGGCTTCTGATTGGTCCGCCAGCTTGCATAGAGGTACAGGAGCGAAGGACTTAGAGCTTGTTTGAGCGGTACCCGGAAATCACAATAAAGTGGGTACTGCGGCAGCCCCCTGTACAATGGACTGGGCCATGCGTATTTTTCTGTGGTGCCTTGGGCCGCAGTGTGAAGCGGTATGTGGCCCGGGGTCCGCGTGTTTGAGACCCCTGGTATAGGGCATAGAAATGTCTAAATCTGACCCTGTTCATAGTTGAAAACAGAGCGATCAATTACAAAACATGAAGATAAATAAGTGAATGTGTTCATGATTGCAGGGATATACTCGAGTGCATAAACTTTTATTGTTGCCTTGCCCCCTTGCCTGTTGGCCATTTCTTGATTAATAGCCACAGACTCTATATACAAGTGCAGCTGCTATGTGGCAATAGATCTTTTCCCACTTATATCTTTGTCCACAGTAAAAGCTGCAGCGTTTTACAGTACCAGCAAACTGAAAGAGATTTCTAAATGCTTATTGTCCTTGTAGATTTAAGCCTTTTTTTGTTAGTTCTTTCAGAGTCTTTGCAGCATTTGTTTTTTATTGTTCTGCTTTTAATGAATAGTGGAGTCCACATGGCACAACTTAAATAAAATATATAGAGTAGGACCGCCCTGTTCAGATTTGCCTTGACGTTGCAGGGTGGCTTAGAAAATTGATCAACTATTTGATAAAAATCTAGTTTTATATTATAGTACAGTTTGGAATAAATATGTGCAACGCACATTTTATGTTATACTATCCACAAGTAGTGCTGGCTCCTCCCTTCATTTGTTTCCTTTTACCCACATTAATTTAAAAAAAAAAAGGAAAAATGCAGCAAAACACCTATTTAATATGCAATGCTATTCTTGTGAGCACTGGTTTTTCCTCCTGCAAATACTGGATGTATGCACATAGCTCAGGAGTAGGGAACTCCAGGCGTCAAGAGCCGCACAAAGGTCATGTTTTTAGGTTTTCCTTATGGTGGGTTTACACGCTCCAACGTTGGTCCGATATTGGATCCGACGGCGCGGGAGCGCGCTTTTTGTGCCCGGATTTCCAAGAATCGCATCAGAGGTTTACACAGCGCGATATCGGGATTCAACGTCCCTACGATGTGTACGCCCCCCTTGTACGGCTGACCCAGGAACGACCATTTAACATGGGAGTGAATGGGGGACGTTGTACTGCACATCGGAGTTGGGCTGTCACACAGCGCGATCCGGCTCCAACCGGCATCCAATATTGGGCCGTTGGAGAGCACGCTCATTTGATCCCCGATATCGTATTGACATCGTTTGTGCATCGTATTGGACGTTCACACCATACAACGCACGAACGATATCGGGTCCAACGCACGAACCACGTGACTTTTGGTCAGAGTTGGACGCCGATATCGGGACGTGTAAACCCACCATTAGTATTGCACAAGGATGAGAATCATCACCAGTCCAGGTGATTCAATTATCACCTGTGCATTGCTAAGGAAATCCTGAACACCTGCACTGTTTGCGGCTTTTGAGGCCTTGAGTTCCCTACCACTGATAGCCTTTCATATTATTTGGCTTATGTCGCTGATATTAGTGACCTTTCTTTCACTTGGTATAAAGCAGTGAAGAAGGCTGTACAGGCTGCAGACTTTCACCTGGGAGGAGGAGATTACCTTGCATATAAAAGTGTCAAGGACACACTATTGAAGTGAAGCTGCTGCCCAGACAAGTGCCATTCTCATCTCTGACACAAACCGTTTCGCATGGCAGGGATGAAGTTGCTGCTGTTGTCTCTGACCATGGGGCTCGGTGCCTATTACTTTTACAACACAGAGACCATAACTCCAGGTGAGTAGAATTTTATATGATGGTGGTAGATTTCAGACATGTTACTTGTAGTATACTATCTAGCAGTCTGGATTCATATTGACACTACATGAGATATCTCATTAATACAGCAGTGTATGGGATTGTACGTCTCAATGCACAGCTAAATAGGGACCCAAATCTATCTTGTTCTTCTCGTCAGTTTAACCCTCTCCAGATTTGATAAATGGAATCTAGCAAATTGTACAGGTCAGTACAAATAGGTCTCATGCCCATGCTGTGGTTTTTGCTTCGTTTTTTTTTTTTCTTTTGAGAAATCTGCATCACAATCTGCATACTTATCCAGAAGCTAGTAATGTCTATGACATTTCAGAAGTGCTGTGCCAACTTTGCAGTTTTATTCCTTGTGCATTTGGTGCAGCAAAAATCTGCAATGTCAATTGTTGATCTGTATTTCGGTGTGTTTTTCAGCCCTTCCAGGCATTGACATAATAAAAAAAGCGCAAGGAACAAAAACGTGCCAACAATGCACTGTTTCTCCGCCAGAAGAAGAGTATGTGGATCAGAAAATCTCTGCCGAAATATGCAGTGTGGTCACATAGCCTTAGGATGATACCAAGCCCTCATTTTTTTTTTTTTATACTTAAATCTAAATTCAGAAGTTTGTAAAAAAAAAAAATAAATAAATAAATATATATATATATATATGCATATACATACACACATATATAAATGTATGTGTGTGTATATATATATATATATATATATATATATATATATACATACACCCATGTATATATATGCATATATACACATACACACACACATATATATATATATACAGAAGAAATTCACTTCTGTTTGCTCATCAACCACGCCACGGTGACCCCAGGTCTGATGAGTCCTACGCTCATATCCCTATCCTCCCTGTCCCACTTCTAAGTGGGTGGACACCATCTCAACTTCAGACCACAGACCACCTGGGGGCGATGAGGGTGCTAAGTGCAGCTATGGAGCCAGCAACTCCACATATTAGACATAAAACAGAAAAAAAGTGCACAGCACTCAAGACATAGTGTGAACTGGTGCTGGCTGCGACGCTGGAACAAACAACCAGAAAAAAATCACTGCAGTACTCAGCTATTACCAAAAATGTACACATGCTAACAAGCAGTCTATATATGAGAAAAAAATGCAAAACTCACGTTTTCAATAAACTCAATATTCTTTTTTTTTTTTTATTTTCTGGGGTTCTTGGTACATAAATTGGCCAATATATATATATATATACTTTTATACCATACATGGATTATGTGTTTAGATATGCTGTGTGTGTGTGTATGTATGTATGTGTGTGTATATGTATATATATATATATATATATATATAATTTGTGGAGCACTGTTGATTCCACGGTGCTATACATGAGAAAGGGTTACATACAAACAAGTTAAAGATACAACGTACAAACTAACAGTGACAGATTGATACATACAGAGGGGAGAGAGGACCTTGCCCTTGCGGGCTTACATTCTACAGGGCAGTGGGGAGAGAGACAGTAGGTTGGGTCTGCTCTGGTGGTGGTGGAGCACCAGATCCGGTGGTAGTGGAGCATCGGGTCCAGTGGTGGTGAGGTGGCACTGTGGTCATTGTTTTCAGTTTCCGCTTGAAGGTTTCAAGTGTAGGGGACAGCCGGATGTTTTGGGGTGCAGAATTCCAGAGAATGGTGGATGCTCGGGCAAAGTCTCGCAGGTGGTTAGATGAGGAATGTACAAGTGTGGAGGAAAAGAGGAGGTCTTGGGAGGATCGAAGATTACTGGTTGGATGATTGCGGGAGATTAGTTCAGAGATATATGGGGGGGGACAGATTGTGGACCGCTTTGTAAGTCAATGTTAGTATTTTGAATTTTAGTATTTTGAATTTTAATACGCTGGTGAATTGGGAGCCAGTGGAGGGATTTGCAGAGGGGAGAAGTGGAGGAATAGCCAGCAGAGAGGTGGATTAGTCAGGCAGCAGAGTTAAGGACAGATTGGAGAGGTGCAAGAGTGTTAACCGGGAGGCTGCAGAGGAGGAGGTTGCAGTAGTCGAGACGAAAGATTATGAGGTCCTGCACTAATAGTAGATTGAGGGTTGAGGAAGGGACGGATTCTGGAAATATTTTTGAGTTGGAGGTGGCAACGGCTTGGATGTGCGGTTTGAAGGGTAAACTCAAGGTTTACTTTGAGGCAGCGGACTTCAGGTACAGGGCAAAGTGTGATGTCATTTATTGTGATAGATCTGGTAAGGAAGGTGTGTGGAATGGAGGAAAGATAATCAGTTCAGTTTTGTCTACATTGAGTTTAAGGAAGAGAGAGGAGAAGGAGGATATGGCTGATACACTCCGGGATTCTGGACAGGAGAGAGGTGACATCTGGCCCAGAGAGAGAGATCTGAGAGTCATCAGCGTACAGGTGATACTGGAAGCCATGGGAATTTGAGTTCTTTAGACCAAGGGTATAGATTGAAAAAAAGGAGGGGCCACAGGACCAAACCTTGAGGTACTCCAACAGGGAGGGGATGGGGCGAGGAGGTCGCGTGGGAGTGAGAGGCTCTTAAATGTGCAGTTGGAAAGGTAGAAGGAGATCCAGGAGAGGGCAAGGTCAGTGCTACCAATGGAAGAGAGGATCTGTAATAGACAGTGGTTGACTGTGTCAAATGCAGAGGACAAGTCTAGAAGGAGGAGGACGGAAAAATGTCTGTTAGCTTTGGCCATGAGTAAGTCGTTAGTAATTTTGGTCAGGGCAGTTTCAGTGGAGTGGTGAGGAGACGCTGGATTGAAGGTTGTCAAAGAGAGAGATGATAGTACAGTGTGGACATGCTTTTCAAGAAGTTTGGAAGCGAACGGGGTCCGGGATATGGGCCAGTAGCTGGATATAGAAGTGGAGTTGAGGGATGGCTTCTTTAAGGGGCCTTTCACACTTGCGGTTTTTTCCTGATTTGGAAGATCAGGAAAAAACCTGATTGTTACAGGATTAATTTTTTTTTGCCCATTCTCTTTAATGATTTCAGGAGAAAACATGAAGCAAAAAGATTCTACCTGACAAAATTAAAGTAAATGGGCAAAATACTGTAAGAATCGGGTTTTTCCTGATCTTCCAAATCAGGAAAAAACCGCAAGTGTGAAAGGCCCCTGAGAGGTGTAATTGCATGTTTGAAAGCAGAAGGAAAGGTACCATAAGTTAGTGATAGGTTGAAGAGGTGGGTTAGGGCTGGGATAAGTGTGGTGGTGAAGTTGGGGAGGAAGTGGGATGGTATGGGGTCCAGTGCACAAGTGTGTGAGGTGCGATCTGAAGAGGTGGTGTGCAAGGTCTCCTTCAGTGATGGACGGGAGAAGGGTTAGTGGGAGAGTGGTCTGGTACACATGGGGGTTGAGGTTGGGTAGCAAACACTTGTCTGATCTAATCAATCTTACTTGTGAAGTGTGTTGCAAAGTCGTCTGCAGAGACACAAGAAGTAGGAGGGGGCAGTGGGGGGTGGAGGAGGGAGCGTTACCAACTAGCTGCCTCATCACCATACCCGAAGGTCTGCAGCAGTGCCGGTATCATTACCGGATACAGTGAGTGGCATCACAAACTCTTTTTATTTTATTTTTATCCCCTTTTTCAGCGACCACCAGGGCCCGGGCATAGGCCACCTGTGAACTACAACACCTGGGACAGAGTCCCCAAGGGCCTGGGATGTGTCAGCTTTTAGCATCATGAACAGGATCCTGTGCCTGGTAAAACCGGGTACTGTGCGCCTTGAACTTTACTTTGAACTGAACTTTAAAGCTGGGCCCCAAAATGGCGGGGTCAGAGACTTAACAACAACATGTGCTGGCCCAGGAGCGTGCCTCGGCCCCTCATCGTGGGAGGGCCATGCCAGAGGTGTGAAACTGCCAGCCCGCCCCAATTGCCATAGAAAAACCAAGGGGTTGGGCCAAAGATCAAAGTACCCTTGTCGGAAGATACAAAAAGAGGCTGGAAGGGTGCGGCAGTAGACAGACAAAGAAAGATGGGTGCAGTCTGCTTTTCGGGACTTGAGGGTCCAGTTAAATGAGACACTGGACTGGACCTTCAGGTCCGAGCTGTCCCGGCTGGCGGAGCAGCAGGGAGCTAACGGACCAGAGGCGCAGGCAAGAGCCTCGACCCTGGGTGAGGCTGAGACCACCGAGGAGGTACCAAGACCAGACCCTCAGCCAGTTCTCCCAGAGGAGAGACTGGAACCTGTCGTCAATGTAGACGTTGGGGCATCCGGGCCCCGCACAGTGCCAGACAACCCTGAGCCATCTGCTGATGATAACGAGGACCCGGAGGAGCCAGCTGAATCTAATGTCCCGGAGGTGCCCCTGGGAGAACCCGACGTGGTCGTGGAGGCAGTCCTAGAGAAGCCATCCAGCAGGACTCAGAGGAGAAGGGACCTGTGGAGGACGACCAAGACAGCAGCAACGACAAAGTCGGGGCATCCGGGCCCTGGGTCTTCTGGTGGGACCATCATCGGCAGGTGGGGAGAGTCGGTGTCGCTGCCATCACCGGGGTGGAGGAAAGTGCCGCTGTACTGGTTTGAGAACAACCCGAGCTGGCGGAACAGCAGCACCGTTCCAACCAGACAGAACAACAGCACCGCAGTGAGGAATGGTGGACCCAGGAGCAGGAGAAATTGCTGGAGAGAGCCCAAGGGTTGCTGCTGAGACCACCTGAGGAAAGGAAATCAGGTACGTTGATGGCGTTTAACCTGGAGGGTGGGTGGCGGTTCATCCAGGAACAAGGCCTGTGAGAGGAAGTGTTCATGAGCCAGCACGATGTGCAGGCTCACCTCCCCAAGGTTCACCCGGACAGAGATCTCTACCGGCATTACCGGGTCGACTATGAGAGACACGTAGTGCCTAAAGGCTGGTATGCCCAGCGTGTATACAAGAGCAAGGACTAAAGACGTAAAATCTGATTATGTATATAGTTAAGAGTGTGTGATATGAACATTGTGTGACTTTTTTTATGTGCCATTGAGACTTGTTGGACTATAATCCGTTAAGCCCAGAACTCAGTAAAATGTGATATTTTTGCCTTTAAACAGTCCGTTGGTGACATGGACACTACCACAGCAGATAATTACCACCGGAACTGTGTGTTTGAACCCCGCTTGTTTAGACTGGCTGTATATAGCTTTAAAATGGTTTTTGGTCCCGTTATAAAAAAAGTGCCTCCTGGAAGGGATGAAAAATGCTGTGTAATGTTTTGTGTGAATAAAAATGTTACTTTATTGTTTAAATTTTTTTTTATATGCATTTCAAACTCTGTGCCAGGTACGGGTCGGGTCACTCGCAGACGCATTCCCAAGGGGGAATGTGGCGCCTCACTGGTTGGGATGCCACGTAGGGGTACTGCACCCAGACAAGAGTGTATAGTATCCCTGTGACTAGGGGACTAATGTTAATCAGGGACCCTCACCACACGCATCCACACACCTTAGGTCAGGGGACCAATAAGTTGATCTGTTGCTAGGAAACTGGTCCCGGTGGGAGGAGCTTAGGTGGTATAGTGGAGAGCGGGAAAGCCAGAGAGACAGTCGTTGGAGGAGAACCCTGCAAGAAGCACAGTGGAGGGCACGTTAGAAGAGGTGGTCCGGGAACTGAAGGGGATCCTAGGGTGTTGAGGTGCACCTGAATCCGTGCCAGTACATCTCCCCGGCCAGAGGGATCCAGTCCAAATCGAAGGACCGGCTCCGAGGCGGTGCGGGCGTTTATTCCCCGAGCCACAGAATCAGACGGCACGGACTTCTTTAGAGGTTGTGGCAACCCCGACATAATTCCCCTAAGGCCCCTGTATAGGGTCAAGGAGGCCCAGAGAGCGATAGACTCCAGGAGGAGGCCCAGAGGTGATAGACTCAGACGGAGGCTCCAAGGACATTAGACTCCATAAGGATCTGTGGGGACCTGAGGTGGGCTCTGTGTGCGGTAGCGCAAGGAGGGAAAGAGGAGAGCGCAGTAAGAACTGATGAGAGGAAAAGTAGACAAAGAGGGTCTCCAGTGAAACTTCCTAATCCTCTGGTGACTACCCAGGCCAGCAATACCCGTGGACTGTGTAAAGAACTGTTTGCTGCCAGAGTCACCAGTAAAACCCGGTGCAAAGACTAAGACTGTGTGGTGTGTTTATTAGCCTGCACTGGAGAAGCCATACTCTTGTTCCCACAGACTGTCAGCTTACAGCTCCACCTGATGAGCTTTCTCTTTGTGTGAGTTCTCTATTCTTCCATTACTGCCCCGGGGAACCCATTCCACCTATGGGGAGCGTTACCAACTAGCTACCTCATCACCATTCCTGGAGGTCTGCAGCAGCACCGGCGGTATCATTACCGGATACCGTAGGTGGCGTCACAAACTCTTTATTTTATTTTTATCAGCGACTACCAGGGCTACGGGTACAGGCCGCCCGTGACATCCCCGTGACCTACAACAACCGGGACCGAGTCCCCAAGACCCTGGGGCGGGTCACTTTGGCTTTCATTATTTCGGTAATGGGGGCCCTGGATGTCACTACTGTGAGGAGACGAGCGCTAGATGTGACTAGCCACCCTCTCTTATAGCTGAATGTGGCTCCCAACCATCTATTAGAGCTTAATGTGGCTCTCAACATCACAAAGTTTGGGGACCTCTGCCCTATACGGTACAGTCTTTATACGCTTTCCTCTCATCACACTCCTCGCCATATTGTTCAATCCTTGCTGTGGCATCACACTGTCCCCCCATGCAGCTCCCTCTATATACCACCCCCACCTACACTACACAGTTGTGTCTGCATCCATCCTAACCACAGCTCCACAATACCCAATCTCTATTATGCGGCACCTCACATTTTTGTCATCTCATACAGTCTCCTCACTACTTCTGTATTCCTCACCCCTTAGTATTGGGAGCTATGTCCACACCAATCCCCCCTCTCTTGTCATACTGCACCAGGGGCTTCTTGGCTTCATGTTTTCATGCCAGGGAATAAGGTTTTAGTGGTGTCGCTAACGTGTTTCATCTAGTAGCGGTGCTCAACCATCTGCATCACAAACACTATATTATAGTTCAGAGAAATTAATGAGGTGGCACTCGCCACTTGATAAAATCTTCCTTTATTTCTTCAACATAAAATCACAGACCCAACGTGAAGGTGCCCAGGGAGATATGGGCCACATCCGGACAACGACTGTTTCGCGCCCCAAGCACTTCAACGCGTCTTGACCTGACCCAAATATAAAAAGGCAATAAAGGATTAATTACTGTATATAAACAATTATACAAAGTAAAGAGAAATCACAAGCAGTATTTAGATCTACTATATAATTGTCTAATGGACACTTCCGTCTGAGGCCGAAATCACGCGCCGCAGACGGAAGTGGCCAGTATGCAAAAGAGCCGTGCGGCGCGCAAATTCAAAATTCGCGCGGCTCTCCTCAAAGCCCCCCTGCTCCTCCTGCCCGCGCTCCCTGCCGTCCCCCCACTCCCCGCGGCACCCCCACATTTTCTGTCCTCCCCCCTCGCCCCCTCTCCGGTGTCACCCCCGCCTGGCATTACCAGGATGCATTGCTGAAGGCTTCAGGAAGAGACTGTGTGGAGCCGGTCATGTTACAGGGCAGGCTGAAGTGACTTCACACAGGCCGTGTCACATGACTGGCTCCACAGAGTGAGAGTGTCTTCCTGGAGCCTTCAGCAGCTGCCGTCGGTAATGCCAGGTGGGGGTGACACCGGAGGAGGTGTGAGGGGGAGGATGCAGCAGAGGGGGAGATGTAACATAGTATCATAGTTTTTAAGGTTGAAGGAAGACTTTAAGTCCATCTAGTTCAACCCATAGCATAACATGTTGATCCAGAGGAAGGCAAAAAAAAACCCATGTGGCAACACTAGCTGCACATTGGGGAAAAAAAATCCTTCCTGACTCCAGATATGGCAATCAGACTAATTCCCTGGATCAACGCCCTATCAAAGAATCTAGTATACCGTATATACTCGTGTATAAGCCGACCCGTGTATAAGCCGACCCTCCTACTTTTGCCCCCAAAAACTGGGAAAACTTATTGACTCGCGTATAAGCCGAGGGTGGACTCCAGCACAGGTATACAACCCCCAGCAGTGAGGTATACAGCAGCCTCCCCAGTGGTAGTATACAGCAGCAGCCCCAGTGGTATATACAGCAGCAGCCCCAGTGGTAGTATACAGCAGCCCCAGAGGTATATACAGCCCCAGAGGTATATGCAGCCCCAGAGGTATATGCAGCCCCAGAGGTATATGCAGCCCCATATGCAGCCCCAGAGGTATATGTGGGAGTTTGACTGGGGCGGTACACCTGTCAAACCGTAACGCAGGTGTCCTAAGGCGAGCTCAGGGAGGCCAGAAACCTCCCGTGGAGCAGAAGGGCTGAAAAACTCGGCTTATACGCGAGTATATACGGTATATAACCTGTAATATTTTAGTTTTCAAGAAAGGCATCCAGGCCCTTCTTAAATGTTAGTAGTGAGTCACTCATTACAACATCATGTGGCAGAGAGTTCCATAGTCTCACTGCTCTTACAGTAAAGAATCCACGTTTGTGATTATGATTAAACCTTTCCTCCAGACGTAGAGAGGTGCAGGGGGACAGGCACAGAGACAGGGGACGCAAGGGGACAGTCAAAAGAGGCAGGGGGACAGGCATGGGGACGCAAGGAGACAGGCACAGAATCAGGGGGACAGGAAGAGGTGCAGGGGGACAGGCACAGAGGCACAGGAGACAGGCACAGAGACAGGGATGTGCAGGGGGACAGGTGCAGAGGCATGGGGGTGCAGGGACAGCCACAGAGGTAGGGGGGCCCAAGGGGACAGGCTCAGTGGCAGGGGGGCGCAGTGAGAGAGGCAAGGGGGCGCAGGGAGACAGGCATCGAGGCAGGAGGACAGGCAGAGAGGTAGGGGACATTCACAGAGACAGGGATGTGCAGGGGGACAGGCACAGAGGCAGTGGGGCGCAGGGGTACAGGAACAGAATCAGGGGGACAGGCAGAGGTGCAGGGGGACAGGCAGAGAGGCGCAGGGGGACAGGCAGGGGGGCACAGGGAGACAGGCACAGAGACATGCACAGAGGCGGGGGGGCGCAGGGGGACAGTCTCAGAGGCAGGGGGGCGCAAGGGACAGGCTGAGTGGCAGGGGGACAGACAGGGGGGCACAAGCACAGAGGAAGGTGGGGGCACAGGGATAGAGGCAGGGAGACAGGCACAGAAGCAGGGGGACAGGTAGAGAGGCAGGGGACAGGCACAGAGGCATGAGACGCAGGAGGACAGGCACAGAGGCAGGGGGCGCAGGGAGACAGGCACAGAGGCGCAAGAGGGTAGGCAGAGAGGTACAGGTATACAGGCAGGGGGACAGACACAGAGGCAGGAGGCATAGGGAGAAAGGCACAGAGTCGCAAGGGGATAGCCAGAGAGGCACAGGGACACAGGCATAGAGGCATGGAAACAAGCATAAAGTCAGGGGGACAGTCATAGAGACAGTTGGGCGCAGGGAGACACGCATAGAGTCATGGGGCGCAGATGGGGGAGACTGTGCAGACGGGGGAGACAGGCACAGAGACGAGAGACAGCGCAAACACACTACCCTCCCGATGCGATAGCAGGAGAAACAGGAGTGGGGACAAGAGGAGAGGCATAGGAGCGGGAAAAGCAATAGCGGTGACAGGAGGAGACGGAGGAGCGGGTACACGAGGAGCGGTGACAGGAAATGCGATGACAGGAGGAGACATGGAGAAGCGGTGACACGAGGAGCGGTGACAGGAAATGCGATGACAGGAGGAGACCTGGAGAAGTGGTGACAGGAGGAGAAATGGAGGAGCGGGGACAGGAGGAGCGGTGACAGGAGGAGACACGGAGAAGCGGTGACAGGAAGAGAGATGGAGGAGCGGGGACAGGAGGAGCGGTGACAGGAGGAGACACGGAGAAGCGGTGACAGGAGGAGAGATGGAGGAGTGGGGACAGGAGGAGCGGTGACAGGGGGACAGACTGCAAGAGGAACGGTGACAGGAGGAGAGACGGCAGGAGGAGAGATGACAGGAGGAGCGGTGACCGGAAGAGCGGTGACAGGAGAAGAGACGGAGGAGCGGTGGCAGGAGGAGCGGTGACAGGAGGAGAGACGGCAGGAGGAGCAGTGTCAGGAAGAGAGATAGAAGAGAGGGAACAGGACGAGCAGTGACAGGAGGAGAGATGGAGGAACGGGGACATGAGGAGTGGTGACAGGAGGAGAGACAGAGGAGTGGTGACAACAAGAGCGGGGACAGGAGGAGAGACAGAGGAGCGGTGACAGGAGGACAGACTGCAAGAGGAACGGTGACAGGAGGAGAGACGTCAGGAGGAGCAGTGACCGGAAGAGCGGTGACAGGAGGAGAGACGGCAGGAGGAGCGGTGACAGGAAGAGAAATGGAGGAGCGGGAACAGGAGAAGCAGGGACAGGAGGAGAACTGGAGGAGTGGGGACACGAGGAGCGGTGACAGGAAAAGCGGTGACAGAAGGAGCAGGGACAGGAGGCGCGATGGAGGAGCGGTGACAGGAGGAGAGACGAAGGACCGAGGACAGGAGGAGAGATGGAGGAATGGGGACAGGAGGAGCGGTGACAGGAGGAGAGACAGAGGAGTGGTGACAGGAAGAGCGGTGACAGGAGGACAGATGGAGGAGCGGTGACAGGAGGACAGACTGCAAGAGGAAAGGTGACAGGAGGACAGACGGCAGGAGGGAAGACGACAGGAGGAGCAGTGACCGGAAGAGCGGTGACAGGAGCGGTGGCAGGAGGAGAGACGGCAGGAGGAGCGGTGTCAGGAAGAGAGATGGAGGAGCGGGAACAGGAGAAGCAGGGACAGGAGGAGTGATGGAGGAGGGGGGACAGGACAAGCAGTGACAGGAGGAGAGCCGGAGGAGCAGGGACACGAGCGGTGACAGGAAAAGCGGTGACAGAAGGAGCAAGGACAGGAGGAGCGATGGGGGAGCGGTGACAGGGGGAGAGATGAAGGACCGGGGACAGGAGGAGTGGTGACAGGAGGAGACACAGAGGAGTGGTGACAGGAAGAGCAGTGACAGGAGGACAGATGGAGGAGCAGGGACAGGAGAAGAGACAGAGCAGCGGTTAAAGGAGGAGCGGGGACAGGAGGAATGGTGACAGAAGGAGCGGTGACAGAAGGAACGATGGAGGAGTGGTAACAGGAGGAGAGACGGAAGAGCGGGGACAGGGGGACAGATGGAGGAATGGGGACAGGAGGAGCGGGGACAGGAGGAGAGACAGAGAAACGGTGACAGGAGGAGTGGGGACAGGAGGAAAGACTGGATTGGGGACAGAAGGAGAGACAGAGGAGCGGTGACAGGAGGAGCGGTGACAGGAGGAGAGACAGAGGAGCGGTAACAGGAGGAGCAGTGTTGTTCACTCAAGTTCACTGAACAAGTTCTGTCAGTGACAGTATGTCAACTACATACATATTCTAGAATACCCGATGTGTTAGAATCGGGCCACCATCTAGTGCCCTGCACCTAAGATGTAACCTGAAAAAGCACAATAAAGCCGGTATGTAAAAAAGATCTCCTGAGTGCCGCTGCTATCCTCACTTTTTCATTTCTGAGGGGTTTCATCCAGTGTTGCAGCCTCCCCATTGTTCCATTCCGCATGAGCCCCCCAAGAGACCAACTTCACTGTCCTGGGGGAAGATGGGTTTTATTATCTGACTTCTGCAGTTTGGGCACAAAGGAGACCTTATAGGGCATCCGTCCAGGTGCAGTACATGCTGAGCAATCTCCATCTTGGGAAGAAGGCCCTTGGGAGAACAGGACCCACTCACGTACAGCCGATGGAGGATCAGACTCCGCACCAGTATTCAGAATCTCAGCTGGGTCCTCTCTCTCTATTCCTAAGGCAAGCTATGTCCCTTCTGCCTCCTCGTTTATACCAGGTATCTCCATAGTAAGGGGAGCAGTGACTGTCTCCCACTCTGTCCAAGATGCTGGTGAGATACCAGAGCCCACCAGTTCTTTCATGAGGAAGGCTGTTGTGAATTCTGCTTGTGGACTCCCTCCTGTGATTGTGGCCGGTAATGCAGTTGATCCGGTACTGCAGTCTTGGTCAGGTGAATTGGATAATTGGAATTCAGATTGGGGTATTTAGGTTTGCAGGATTCCCTCAGTCCTTGCCAGTTGTCAATTGTTCCTGGAGGTGTTTCACCTCTTCCTGGTCTCTTCCTCCCTTGCTGCAAACTTCCAAGCTAGCTCCAGTTTTGGAGCCGAAAATTCCCACTCCTGATTTGTTTTTTGGTGACAGGTCCAAATTTTAGAGTTTTAAAAACAACTGTAAATTGTTTTTTGCTCTGAGACCTCAATCCTCTGGTGATTCTATTCAGCAGGTTAAAATTGTCATCTCCCTGCTGCGTGGTGATCCGCAGGATTGGGCGTTTTCTCTTGAATATGGGAATTCGGCGTTGCTTAATGTTGACTCCTTTTTTCAGGTTTAGGACTATAATATGATGAACCTAATTCTGTGGATCAAGCTGAAAAGACATTGTTGGCCCTGTCTCAGGGTCAAGAGGCGGCGGAAGTATATTGTCAAAAATTGAGAAAATGGCCTGTGTTAACTAAATGGAATGATGATGCTTTGGCGGCAATTTTCAGAAAGGGTCTTTCTGAATTGGTTAAGGATGTGATGGTGGGGTTTCTCACACCTTCCGGTCTGAGTGATTCTATGTCTCTGGCCATTCAGATTTATCGGCGTTTGCGGGAGCGCAGAACTATGCGCTCTGTGGCGTTGTCCTCAGAGTAGAATCCTGAGCCAATGCAGTATGATAGGATTTTATCCAGAACACGGTAAGTATTTAGACGTCAGAATAGGTTGAGTTATTATTGTGGCGACGCTTCTCATGTCATTTCTGTCTGCCCTAAGTGGACAAAGAAGGTCGCTAGTTCATTTACCATCAGTACTGTACAACCTAAATTTTTATTATCTGTGTCCTTGATTTGTTCATTGTCATCATTTTCTGTTATGGCGTTTGTGGATTCAGGCGCCGCCTTGAACTTAATGGATTTTGAGTTCGCCAAACGTTGGGGCTTTCCTTTGCAGAACCCTATTCCTTTTAAGGGGCATCGATGATACACCTTTGGCTAAAAATATGCCCCAGTTTTGGACTCAGGTGACCATGCGCATGGCGCTAGCTCATCAGGAAGATTGTTGATTTTTGGTTTTGCATAATTTGCACGATGCGATCGTGCTGGGTTTTCCGTGGTTGCAGGTACATAATCCTGTTTTAGATTGGAAGTCTCTGTCTGACTAGTTGGGGCTGTCAGGGGGTACATGATGATGTTGCTTTGATGTCAATCTCCTCTTCCTCTTCTGAGATTCCGGAGTTTTTGTCTGATTTTCAGGATGTATTCTATGAGCCAAAGTCTAGTTTTCTTCCACCACACAGGGAGTACGATTGTGCGATTGACTTGATTCCAGGCTGTAAGTTTCCTAAGGGTCGACTTTTCAACTTGTCTGTGCCTGAACATGCTGCCATGTGGAGCTATATTAAGGAGTCTTTGGAGAAAGGGCATATTCGGCCGTCTTCTTCACCGTTGGGTGCAGAGTTTTTTTGTTGCTAAGAAAGATGGCTCCTTGAGACCCTGTATTGATTATCGCCTCTTGAATAAGATCACGGTAAACTTTCAATACCCTTTACCTTTGATTTCCGACTTGTTTTCTAGGATCAAGGGGGCAAGTTGTTTTACTAAGATTGACCTTCGGGGGGCATATAATCTTGTGCGTATTAAGCAGGGTCACGAATGGAAGATGGCGTTCAACACGCCTGAAGGCCATTTTGAATACCTTGTGATGCCGTTCGGGCTCACTAATGCTCCATCCGTTTTTTAGTCCTTTGTGCATGATATCTTTTGGAATCATATTGATAAGTTCTTGATTGTTTATTTTGATGATATTTTGATGTTTTCCGATGATTGGGATTCTCATGTGGAACAGGTCAGAACGGTGTTTCAGATCCTTAATGACAATGCTTTGTATGTTAAGGGGTCTAAGTGTCTCTTTGGGGTTCAGAAGGTTTCTTTTTTAGGCTTCATTTTTTTCTCCCTCGTCTATGGAGATGGATCCGATAAAGGTTCAGAAATGTTTGGGTTTTGGAACTTTTATCGCCGATTCATTGCCAATTTTTCCAGCGTTGTTAAACCATTAACTGATTTGACGGAGAAAGGCGCTAATGTGGAGCATTGGTCTCCCGCGGCTGTTTCTTCCTTTCAGGAGCTTAAACGACGGTTTACTTCTGCTCCTGTGTTATACCAACCGGATGTCTCTCTTCCATTTCAGGTTGAGATTGATGCTTCTGAGATTGGGGCAGGGGCTGTTTTGTCTCAGCGGGATCCTGTCAGTTCCTCCATGAAACCGTGTGCCTTCTTTTCCCGTAAATTTTTGCCTGCTGAACGCAATTATGATGTCGGCAATTGGGAGTTGTTGGCTATCAAGTGGGCGTTTGAGGAGTGGTGACATTGGCTTGAGGGGGCTAAGCATCGTATTGTGGTCTTGACCGATCACAAGAATCTGGTTTACCTCCAGTCTGCCAAGACACTCAATCCCAAACAGGCTCGATGGTCCTTGCTTTTTACCCGTTTTGATTTTGTGGTCTCGTACCTCCCTGGTTCTAAGAATGTTAAGGCTGATGCTGTCTCTAGAAGTTTTTTGACTGATTCTCTTGAGGTCTCGAAGCTGGTCGGCATTTTGAAGGAAGAGGTTGTTCTTTCTGCCTGACAGGCCTGAGCGATGTCCAGTGGGGAAGTTGTTTGTTCCTGACAGATGGACTAGTAGAGTGATTTCTGAGGTTCACTGTTCTGTGTTGGCCGGTCATCCTGGCATTTTTGGTACCAGGGATTTGGTTAGTAGATCTTATTGGTGGTCTTCCTTGTCCCATGATGTACGTTCTTTTGTGCAGTCCTGTGCGACTTGTGCATGGGCCAAGCCATGTTTTTCACGTTCTAGTATGTTGTTTTTGCCCTTGCCAGTACCTGAGAGGCCTTGGACGCATATTTCTATGGATTTTATATCGGATCTTGCAGTCTCCCAGAGGATGTCGGTTATCTGGGTTGTTTGTGACAGGTTCTCTAAGATGGTTCATTTGGTGCCTTTGCCTAAATTGCCTTCCTCTTTGGAATTGGTTTAATTGATTTTTCAACATGTTGTTCGTTTGCATGGTATTCCAGAGAATATTGTGTCTGACAGAGCTTCCCAATTTGTTTCTAGGTTTTGGCGGGCCTTTTGTACTAAGCTGGGTATTGATTTGTCCTTTGCGTCTGCGATTCATCCACAGTCCAATGGTCAGACCAAGAGGACTAATCAAACTTTGGAGACTTATTTGAGATGCTTTGTGTCTGCTAATCAGGATGATTGGGTGGCTTTCTTGCCCTTGGCCGAGTTTGCGCTTAATAATAGGGCTAGTTCTGCTACATTGGTTTCCCCCTTCTTTTGTAATTTTGGTTTTCATCCTCGTTCTTCTTCAGGGCAAGTTGTGCCTTCTGCCTTTCCAGGTGTGGATTCGGTGGTTGAGCGGCTGCAGCAGATTTGGGCTCATGTGGTGGACAATTTGGTGTTTGCTTAACGTTTTGCTAACCGTCGTCGGTGTGTTGGTTCCCGGCTTCGGGTTGGCGATTTGGTCTGGTTGTCTTCCAGACATGTTCCTATGAAAGTTTCCTCTCCTAACTTCAAGCCTCGGTTTACAGGATCTCTGAGATTATTAATCCTGTGTCTTTTCAATTGGTGCTTCCGGCCTCTTTTGTGATCCATAATGTGTTCCATAGATCTTTATTGCAGAAGTATGTTGTGCCCGTGGTTCCCACTGTTGCTCCTCCGGACCCTGTGTTGGTCGATGGGGAGTTGGAGTATGTGGTTGAGTAGATTTTGGATTCTCGTCTTTCGCGGCGGAGGCTTCAGTACCTTGTCAAATGGAAGTGTTATGGTCAGGAAGATAATTCATGGGTTTTTGCCTCTGATGTCCATGCCCCTGATTTGGTTCATGCTTTTCATCTGGCTCATCCTGATAGGCCTGAGGGTTCTGGTGAGGGTTCAGTGTCCCCTCCTCAAGGAGGGGGTGCTGTTGTGAATTCTGCTTGTGGGCTCCCTCCTGTGGTTGTGGCTGGTAATGCAGTTGATCCTGTTCTGCAGTCTTGGTCAGGTGAATTGGATAATTGGAATTCAGACTGGGGTATTTAGGTTTGCAGGATTCCCTCAGTCCTTGCCAGTTGTCAGTTGTTCCTGGAGGTGTTTTACCTCTGCCTGGTCTCTTCCTGCCTTGCTGCAAACTTCCAAGCTAAGTAAATGGTTTTGTTTTCTTGTGGCACACATGCTGTGTGCTTGTTTTGGAATTGTCTATTTCTGCTCAGAGTTGTGGGTTGATATTTAGTCTGCATGCCTGTGCTATTCATTTGTTGGCTTCTTAAGCTTTTGATTGTGACAGCATGTATTTAGCCTAGTTGGATTCACAGGAGTTCCGCAGATATAAATGGCGCCGAGTCTTGAGTAGACTCAGGGGTATTTCTCCTTCGCCTCATTGGGGGACACAGGATGATGAGTTATGCCATTCTGCCACTAGGAGGAGACACTAAGCAATTGAAAGAAGAAGTGCCATGGCTCCTCCCAGCAGTATATAATCCCCTGACTGGCACAGTACAGCCAGTTTTTTGCTTAGTGTCCTAGGAAGCAAGACACTGTTTGTTATTTTCTCTCATCAATGAATGATTTGTTCCTGCTCTCCAGACCCCACAGTTGAGACTCTGGGTTGTAGCTGGTGATTCCTTTGGACTGCTGCACCGTCCCTCCTCAGACCCCACAGATGGGAATCTGAGTGGTAGGTGATGGCCGGCTCCTGCAGCATCCCTCCCCAGACCCACAGTTGGAAATCTGGGTTGCAGGAGGTATCCCTTGGGCCTCTGGCCACTCTAGCACAGAAGATGTATGTCAGGCTGCACTGGGAGTGATGGTCCGTTCCCCTGCCCTTCTAGGCTTCAGGGTTGGGAGCCGTCATGAGGTGTGAAGCTGCGCTACCCTACGGTGCCCCCCTGTATTACCCTTTGCTCGCCCTCTCTACCGCGCTGTGCTCCGCGCCAGCCCCCTCTCGGTCGGCGGCCTGCTGTATTAATTTAGGCCCCGGCTTTGGGCCTGCACATTGTATTCCAGCCTCTTTCCTGCCCCTGGTGATGATGCGGCCTGGCAGGGAACGCCCCCAGACGGCCCATCGACCAATCGCGCTCGACTGGTCTGTGCATCACTAGGGGGGTGTGGCCTAGCATTTCCCGCTCCCATGCTGTTTCTGGTGCTTCTTTTACTATCTGGGCGCCATCTTCAGCGGCAGAGGAAGAGCGCAGGAGTTCGACAGGGGGACAAAGGCTTCTGGGTCAGCGCTGCGCTTCCAGCCTACTTTCAGGTAACTGTCTTCTTGTGCCTCACACTCAGCAGTGTATACCTTTGTGTGTAGCAGGGGGATTTTTGCAATGATGTCTAGCAAAAAGGACAAGAGAACACCAAAGGCCTTTAATGTGTACTATGCCTTTTGCACTGCATGCAAGACTGCGCTGCACCGCAGTTGTTCTACCCCACTCTGCCAGGCCTGTGCCTCTGACTCCTCTCAACCCTGTGCCTCTGTCTCTGAGCAGGCACCCACTGGTGAGGATGTGTCCGCTAGCGGCCCCGCTACTCCGGAATGGGCGGTTGCATTGTCGCAATCGATGAGCCAATCCATACAACAGCTCTCTGAGACGCTGATCCGGGCTGTGCAGGCCCATCCTTTGCCCAGCACTTCGGACTGACCCGGTTCCCCGGACGACTGCTCCGGTCATGAGGAGAAACGCCCTTGTACTCCTCCTCTTTATAGTTCTGGTAGGAAGAGACTCCGCAGGAGTTCTTCCACGGCTACGTCCCAGGGATCTCATGCTTCCCCTGCACGGAGCAGGTCCCATGGGTCACGCTCGTCTGGTGAGCTCCGTGATTCTGATGCAGATGCGGATGTGGGTGATCCACTTGAGTCAGCTTCTTCTGATACCATTGCCACAGTGGATGACCTGGTGTCGGCCGTTAATCACGCCTTGTCAGTGGCTGACCCAGCTACGGTCGCCCCGTCTGATCACGTCGTCTCCTTTACAAGGCCCAAAATGCCTCAAAAGGTTTTCTCTGATCATCCTAAGTTTCAGGAGGCTCTGCAGAAACATTGGTCACAGCCGGATAAACGGTTTGGTAATCGCAAGGCGATTGAGGCCAGTTACCCTTTTTTTATCAGAGGTGGCAAAAGCTTGGTCAGATTCCCCGGAGGTGGACCCTCCGGTGTCTGTTTGGCATCTAAGACTCTTCTTTCTCTTCCTGATGGCGCGTCTATCAAGGATTCTACTGACCATCAGCTGGAACACTTGTCTAAATCAGTGTTCAAAGCTTCAAGATCGTCCCTGTCTCCCTCATTTGCTTCTATGTGGATGGATAAAGCCATTGTGACCTGGGCTGGTGATTTACATTCCGCTTTACATCACAGGGATGCGGATTCAGAGTTGTTGGATCTGGCTGCTCAGATTTCTGTAGCTGGGGAATTCTTGGCGCACTCCTCTATTGAGGCGGCTAATTGCACTGCGGTGGCAGCGTCGAACGCCATTGCGATTCGCCGGGCTCTCTGGCTTCGAGAGTGGAAGGCGGATTCGGCTTCGAAAAAGTCTCACCGGCATGCCTTATTTAGGTGGGCGTCTATTTGGAGAAAGGCTTGACAAGCTAATCTCCGACACTACGGGAGGTAAAAGTACCTCGTTTCCTCAGCAGAAGCCCAAGCGTAAGTTCACCAAGGGTCAACAGACAAGGTTCTGGTCCTTTCGGAACTCGTCCGAGTGATCGGTTTCCCGCCCGGCAGTTGTCCCGTGCGCCTCGCACAGACAGGGGTTACCTGGCTCCCAATAAATCAAGTTCAAGCTGGCAGCCCCGCAATGGACAGACTAAGTCAAAAGAGTCCGGGTTGCAGAGGTTCTCCTCTTCTTGACTCGGCTCCTCCGGAAGACACTTCCCGAGTGGGCGGCCGACTTTCCCGCTTTGGGCATGCCTGGCTCGCTGTTACAGATGATCAGTCGGTCCGGGAATTGGTGTTTTTCGGATACAGCATCGAGTTTCACACTTGCCCTCCCAGAAGATTCCTTTCTTCCAACCCTCCGGGAACGCCTACAGCGGGCGGGAGTCGTCGTTCCGGTACCTCGAAGCGAGCGGTTTCACAGATTCTATTCGAATCTGTTTATCGTGCCCAAGAAAGAAGGGTCCTCCCGTCCTATTCTGGATTTGAAACAACTCAACAAGTTTGTCTGTGTCCGGCACTTTCAAATGGAATCTCTTCGATCCATCATTGCGTCCATGCAGCAGGGGGAGTTTCTCGCTTCCATCGATATCAGGGACGCTTACCTACATATCCCGATATCCAACTCCCATCAAAGGTTCTTGCGCTTCGCCGTGAACGAGGATCATTACCAATTCGTTGCTTTTCCCTTCGGGTTGGCAACTGCCCCACGAGTTTTCACCAAGGTCATGGCGGCGGTTATGACCGTTCTACAAGCTCGGGGAGTTTCGGTTATCCCGTCTTTGGACGACCTGTTAATCAAGGGTCAGTCGTTCAGGGACTGCGAGGACAATGTCCGCGTCACGATAGACACGCTCTCGCGGTTGAGGTGGATTCTCAACCTACCAAAATCCTCTCCGGTTCCAAGTCGCAAGATCACATTCCTAGGAATGGTCCTGGACACATCTCAGGGACTTGTGCTTCTCCCTCAGGACAAAGCTCATTCTCTGCGCTGTGCCGTTCGGATACTTCTGCGTCCTGTTCTGCATTCACTTCGGTTCGCGATGCGAGTCTTGGGAAAGATGGTGGCAGCAATGGAGGCAGTGCCCTTTGCTCAGTTGCACCTCCGTCCATTACAGCTGGCCCTACTATCGGCCTGGAATCGCAACCCATTCACTCTTGATTGGATTTTCCGGACATCGGCGGCAACGAAACATTCTCTCTGTTAGTGGCTGATCCCGTCATCTCTTTTTCAGGGGAGATCTTTTCTGCCGGTTCGGATGTACTAACCACCAACGCCAGTCTCCTCGGATAGGGAGCGGTGTTTCGTCATCACACGGCCCAGGGTCGGTGGTCTTCGGAGGAGTCCTCTCTACACATAAATCTCCTGGAGATTCGAGCCATTTACTTGGTGCTGAGGAGTTTTCATCATCTCCTGAATGGCCGGCACATCCGAATCCAGTCAGACAATACCTCGGCGCTGGCATATGTCAACCATCAGGGAGGAACGCGCACCAAGTCAGCGATGCAGGAACTGAAACTGATTCTTCGTTGGGCCGAATCCTCAAGGACTGTTCTTTCGGCGATTCACATTCCGGGGATCGAGAATTGAGCGGTGGATTTTCTCAGTCGTCAGGGGCTTGCCTCAGGAGACTGGACTCTCCATCCAGAGGTCTTCAATCAGATCTGTGATCGGTTCGGAACCCTGGATGTGGATCTCATGGCGTCGCGGATGAACGCACAGGTTCCCAACTTCTTTGCCCGCTCTCGAGATCCTCGTGCTCTGGGATCAGATGCTCTGGTCCAGAACTGGACGCAGTTTCGTCTCCCGTACGTCTTTCCTCCTCTGGCGCATCCCGGGGATTCTAGTTGCCCCGGACTGGCCCAGGAGATCGTGGTACGCCGATCTCGTACAACTCGCCGCAGACGTTCCTTGGCGGTTGCTGGACTGTCTGGATCTTCTCTTCCAGGGTCCATTTCATCACCAGAACTCGGGGGCTCCTCGTTTGATGGCGTGGCCCTTGAAGCCCGAATTTTGACTCGGGCAGGGTTTTCGGAGGAAGTGGCACGTACTATGGCATGCGCGAGAAAACCCGTTTCTGCCCGAATTTACCATAGGACTTGGAAGGCTTTTTTCGCCTGGTGTGTTTCGCAAAATATCTCACCCTTGCGATTTTTGCTTCCAGCGGTTCTGAGGTTACTTCAGTCTGGGCTGGACAAGGGGCTTTCCTTAAGTTCTCTTAAGGGTCAAGTCTCAGCCCTGTCTGTGCTCTTTCAACGCCGATTGGCCACAAAGCCCCAGGTTCGCACTTTTTTGCAGGGTGTTTCACATATCATTCCACAGTATAAGAGGCCCTTGAAGGCCTGGACCTTAAATCTGGTCCTGGAAGTGCTTCAGACATCCCCCTTTAAACCTCTTAGGGAAGTCTCGTTGTGACTTCTCTCTCAGAAGGTGGTCTTTCTTGTGGTGATCACCTCAATTCGGAGGGTATCTGAGCTGGCGGCGCTTTCCTATAAGGCACCTTTCCTCACCTTTCATTAGGATAAGGTGGTGCTACGGCCAGTGCCGTCTTTTCTTCCCAAGGTGGTTTCCTCTTTCCATTTGAATGAGGAAATTATCCTTCCATCTTTCTGTCCGACTCTGGTGAATCGCATTGAAAAGGCTCTACACAACTTGGATCTGGGTCGGGTTCTACGACTTTGTGACTAGGACAGAACCTTTCAGGAAGTCAGACTCACTTTTCGTACTTCCAGATGGTCACCGGAGAGGGGGGTGGCCGCGTCCAAGGCCTCTCTTGCCAGGTGGATTAAGCTTACCATTCAAGAAGCTTATACCCTCCGCAATTTGCCCATTCCTTCGGAGTTGCGGGCTCACTCCAATCACGCGGTGGGTGCCTCCTGGGCTATTCGGCACCAGGCTACGGCTAAGCAGGTGTGCAAAGCTGCCACCTGATCAAGCCTACACACACTTGCAAAGCACTATTGTGTTCATATTCAGGCCTCGGCATATGCGAGTCTGGGTAGACGCATCCTGCAAGCAGCGGCTGCTAGCCTGTAGACTGTATTTCAGTTGCGGATGTTATTCCCACCCAGGGACTGCTTTAGGACATCCCATCGTCCTGTGTCCCCCAATGAGGAGAAGGAGAAAAGGAGAATTTTGTGTACTCACCGTAAATTCCTTTTCTTTTAGCCTCTAATTGGGGGACACAGCACCCTCCCTGTGGCCCATTGGCCTTGTTGTGGTTGGTGTTCCCTTGTTTAAGTTCCTGGTTGCCTTATTGGCTTATGTAGCTTTCCTCCTACTGCTTTAGCACAAAACTGGCTTTACTGTGGCAGTCACGGGGTTATATACTGCTGGGAGGAGCCACGGCTCTTCTTCTTTCAATTGCTTAGTGTTGCCTCCTAGTGGCAGAATGGCATAACCCATCGTCCTGTGTCCCCCAATTAGAGGCTAAGAGAAAAGGAATTTACGGTGAGTACACAAAATTCTCCTTTTTTGTATTATCTGCTATGGATATTTTGCAATAGTATTCTGTCCTGTCTTTACCTATCTAGCTAGAGTGGCCTCATTTGCTAAATTCTGTGTTCTGCCTGAGTGTGTCTTTTCCTCTGTTACTCACATTCAATTTGTAGGGGGCTTTCTATCTTGTTGGGGTTCGGCTCTGAGGCAAGATAGAATTCCTGTTTTCATCTTTAGGGGTAGCTAGTTCTCCAGCCGTGTTGAGGTGTCTAGGGTATGGTTAGTCACATCCCACGGCCAATTCCCCTACTCTAAAAACCTTCAAGAAAAACCTGAAGACCCACCTCTTCTTACAAGCCTACAGCCTGCACTAAGACCCATCCATTGCAAAACCTCAAGCTCTCCTCTCCCCTTCATACTGTCTCCCTCCCCACCCCCTCTAGACTGTGAGCCCTCGCGGTCAGGATCCTCTGCCCTATTGTACCCTTATGACTGATTTGTTGTCGTTTTACTACTTGTCTTTGTCTACCCTCTCACTTGTAAAATGCCATGTAACCTAATGTGTGCTATATAAATACTTAATAATAATACTTCTAGTTGCGGTGTTAGGTCAGGAACTGCGGTCAGTATAGGTACCACTTACTCCTGTGAAAGATATTCATGCAGCTCCAAGGTCACCGGATCATAACAGAAGGCATTGAATGCCATATTGGTTCCAATCATGGGAGTGCCTATAGGTGCAGGGTCTTGCCCTCCTGGGACCATCAAGATAGTTCAGCTGGCCAGTGTTTCTAGTGTAAATGACATTGTTTTTAGCAGCGCCTGGCAGAAACTCTTCATATGTGGGTCCTCTCAGTCCGACATCCTATACAAGCCCCCAGCATTTTTATTTTAAAGGGGCAAACATTAATAATGAGAAGGAGTTGCATTAGTAGTGGACTACCCCTTTAAGGTCTTAATGATGTTGTGAGAACTGGACTGTTCTGCCTTTCTTCACATTCTATATGGTGTGAATTTCAGCATACAGTTTAAACCTCTGTATCCCAAGTAAACAGACTGCTGCTTCTGTAGTCTATTGTTTATTGTTCAATAGTGAGTAATGGACAATAAAAGTAGGAGAAAACAAATAATACAAATCTGCACAGAGCATATCATTTAAACAGTAGTGACAATACACAGCACAGAGAAAATAAATGAGCACTGGGTACACATATCATACAATCAACCATGACCGTGTTCAGTACATGTGGCGCCCCTGCGTCCAGGAGGCCACAAAGGGAACTGCAGCCAGGCAGGTAGGACGACAGTTGACCCACAGAACCCACGTACAGTAGAGGGCAGCATCCAGCCCTGAGCCTGGAGACTCTAGGCAGGCGAGGGGTGGTGGATTTAGAGAAGTGGGTTGGGCACACACGAAGTCAGGTGACTGACAGTAGAAATAGTGACGGGGAGGAGGAAGGAGTCAGTAAGCCCAGGGTGCCGAGCAGCAAAGACACAGACCAGCAGCAGGCTGAGGAGCACGGCACAGGCCGAAAGACAGCAGTAGGCCGAGTTAGGCTGAGCAGGAAGACTGGATCACACGTCCTGGAAGAGTGAGGTGTAGGAGCGCAGAATCTGTACCAAGCCAGTGCAAGCCGGAGGAGAGAGAAAGCATGTCCGAAGCCAGATCCCCAGGAGTGTGAGAGGGAAGAGAGGGACAGTGATACCTGGGCCCTAGAATTACAGCCGGGACGACAGACTGCAGGCGGGGTAGCACTCCTATGACACTGGAAGACACAGTAGAGAGAGCCTGGTAGAGCCTCACATCTTGAGGACTGCTGGAGGCTGGGCTGAGTAGAGTGTCGGCTCTAGAGGGGACCGTAGTTTCACCCGGCATCCCCAGACAACCGACGGGGGACCACAGCTACACGTTAGGATCCCTACCCCAAAGGACAGGCAGCTCAGTGACAACCAGGAGGACCCACAGGGGCCCGACTCACCGCCATGCTGTCCGGAGATGCACACCAAGCGAACCCAGAGAACGTTAACAGCCTGGAAATGACACAGAGACAGAGTGAGGGGTCACAGAGAAAGAGACCTGGCTGCAGAGAGTAAAGGGAACCCCGGAGGGGAGAGTAAGCCCGTGTATTGAGACTTGTAAGAACTGTACTGAACTGTAACTGGAACTTGAGAACTTGAGAAGTAAACACGGAGAACCCTGAATCCAACTCTCTTGTCTGTCTCTGCTTGAGTACTATTCCCTCCATACAGGATTATAACCACCCTCCACCTGCAGAGCCACAGCTTGCCAGCTCCAGCACCGAGGAAGGATTCCTACAGCATCTGGCCAGTAAGTGAATTGCACTCAGCACCAAGCCTGCACACTACACCATAGACTTTAATCATCACTGCCCTGGGGAACACAGTTCTGCCCACTGGAACTATTCCATCTACGCTGCCATTACATCATTCCAGGGAGATTCTGCAGCAGTGGCGGCCCCACTACTGGCCGCACATAGTGGGTGGAGTCACGACTGACATTCCCCTGTAAATACACCCTTTTGTTTGCCAGGGCCCGGGATACGGTCCGGACCAGGCACCCGTGACTTCCCCAGTAGCAGACCCGGTCCGGCACCGAGTACCCCGTCCCAGTGGGCTCGACATACAGAGGGTCCTACACTAAAAAGGAGGATTACACAGGGCACATACATTTCGAACATACCTAATCCCTGTGTAAAATGATTGGTATACAATCCTAATAGACCTTACAGTATAAAATACCTACAGACAGGAGTATAACTCTCACCAGATTAGGTTGACAAGGATTATGGGTTTCAAGGGAGAAAAGCCTACAGGGGAAAGAGAACATGTGGGTGCCTGCATGAAATCCTGTCTGATTCTGATTTAAAATGGCTGCAGCATTTCCAGAGATGTAGAGGGCTGATCCACAATGCACTGGTTTCTTAAAGGAGAGGATGCTGAAATGTGCAGGTAATACTGCCAGATGGTGCTAAACACATTAAACCTAATAACAGGGTAACATGTCACATTACACAGGTTATAACAATTGTCAAACTAGAATTGCTTTCTCTTACTGAACCTAAATGGGCAGGACACAGACTATAAATTTGCGCTTGCACCACCCCATGCATGATGTTAGTTTGGAGGTTGAACACCTGATCACAGGTTCTCTTTAATTATACAATTATCCAAACATCCAGACTCCATGACTGCTCTTTAGTCCAATAGAAAAATATTAGAATCTGAGAGTCCTCAGTGGTTGATACCTCTAAATGGCTAACTGAAAAGATCGTAAGCGTAGCAAGCTTTCAGGACACTGTGGTCCCTTTGTCAGGCTGATAATGACAGAAATTCTGAAGACACGTAACATACATAGGCAGAGTGAGATAATGCAGTAAATACGACAGGTGACGTAAAGCAGAGTCAGGCTAGGGAGGGGGAGAGGAGCTGGTGGGAAAAATACCAATGTAGTCCAATGTAATTTTGGTTCCTATTAAGTGCTTATGTTTTTGCTTGGCTTTTAAATCCCATTTCATTGTGATGATTTCTTGCAAATAACTTAATAGCAATTTGATTTTCATTACTTTTTATTAATTCTCTATTGTGAAGGCATATCGCTTTAAGACTTCCATCTTCAAATTTTCAGCAAGCTTTTTGGTTATCTATACCTTTTTCTTTCATAACCTTCTTATTTAATGTGTTATATGTTAAGAACTGCAATGTATCCATAAAAATCAGATTCTATACATTGATTTGTATGCTTGCTGCAATTTTTTTTCATTCAGACATTTGGTTTGCATGAAGAAAGGGTCATCTGGTCAGTGCTATTGACTAATATTGGTCCAAGAGATGTCAGATTTTTATATGGACAGCATAAGGACTGAAAAATATGTTAGTGTAAAGCCAGGCTGTGGAATCAGTAGGCCGAATTTCCAACTCCTCAATTTCCCTGAATCCAACTGTAGGGATACCAACTCCACAACTCCAACTCCACAGCCCTGGTGTACCATCTGTAATCCAAACCTCCGACTCCTCAATTTCCCTGAATCCAACTCTAGGGATACTGACTCCACAACTCCAACTCCACAGCCCTGGGTACCATCTGTAATCCAAACCTCCGACTCCTTAATTTCCCTGAATCTGACTCCGAATCCACCAAAATGGACAGAGATTCTGATTTCACAGCCCTTATGTAAACGCACCCTCACTATGTGAAAAGCTTTGAATCCCATAATTTTTGTCAAGTGTTTTACTATGGATACTGCTGAGCAAGGTGCCACCTGTGATTTCTAACACTTTGTTTGGTTCTTTTAGAAATGGTAAAAGGGAAAAGAGTACTAGTGACTGGATCAAGTACAGGAATTGGAGAACAAATTGCATACATATTTTCAAAAATGGGTGCTCATGTGATACTCACTGCCAGAAGGGATAAGCAGCTACGGGAGGTATGTTTATACAGCTTCAACGTTTCACATTACATGAGCTATCATATGAGTATAGTATGCACGTGAGACCCAACTAGGGCATCCAAGCAGGAACTGGTCAGCAGGTGTCATGAAAGTTTTTCAAGCTAAACCAAGCTGAAGTTAAGGTGAGCAGTCACCCTAAATAGCTTGCCCAAACTAAAATACTGATAATACAGTTCTGCACATGAAAGCAACTTTTTCCCTCTCTATCCCCTTTAAAAGTTTGTTTCTATTCTAGGTGGCAAAGAAGTGTTTGGAATTAGGAGCAGGATCTGCCCATTATGTGGTAGCTGATATGGAAAATTTGACTTCAGCTCAGAATGTGGCCCAAGAAGCAATTAAAGAACTAGGTAAAATTGTACTTTATTTACAGTGCCTTGAAAAAAGTATTCATACCCTGTGAATGTTTTCACATTTTCTTTACTGTTAAATATTTTTGTTTTAACAACATTGATATAAAGACAGAACATTCTAGTTACATTCAATAATAACAATAAAAAGAAGTTGACAGTGATAACATATGAAGTTGTCGTTAATCGTTAGAATAGAAGTATAATCAACTTAAAGGGAACCAACCAGCAGGATTTAGGGCTATAAAGTGAAGGCAATGCCTTACAGGCATTGGGATACTGAGTGCAATCATACCTTTCCTTCAATGATTCAAGGTTCAATTGCAGAGAAAATGGTAATAAAAGTTATGGAAGAGATGGGAGGAGATTAACTAAGTGTGCAGCATTAAGTGTCTATGTGGGGTTGGGTTTATTTGTATTACTCTCCAGTCGGCTCGAAGACAAACCCTTCCTCTCTCCCTGTCACTTCATACCAGGTATGGATAATTGTAGATCCAGGTAGCCCTCTTTGGCTCGAGGCACACTGTCCGAGGACTGGGGGGGAGGGGATGGGTGGGTGCTGTCAGAGACAAGCACCGCCGCCCCTGCATCCGCGGGTGAGGACCGGGGGGGGTGCTGTCAGAGACAAGCACCGCCGCCCCTGCATCCTGCATCCGCGGTGGGAAGGGCCGCCGCTCGGTGGGTCTTACCTGCCCTGAGCCGCCGGCGCCATGACAGGGGGACGCTGTGTGCATATGGCGCCACCCCCTTCTGCACAGCCGCTCCCCCTGCCTGTTGCCACTTGAATGAAAGGGCTCACACTGTCCAATGGACGGTGCGGCCTTGGGTGCGAGAGAAACTCACACCCATATGGCACTGACTCACCGCAGGCCCGTGGACTCCGGTTTAGACAGGCTGTAGCTCCTTCCTCCTTGTCACGGGTGGGCCGCGCCTGCCGGTAGTGAGGCCCGGTTGAGTGCAGATCAAAAGGTTGAAGACGTCTTGTAGGAACAGATTAAAGGGGTTAATTTATTCGTGACGCCACCTATGAGTAGTTCGGTCAGTCCGACCGACACTGCGGAACCTCCGGGGGATGGATAGCAGCAAGATGGAACGCTCCCCACAGGCTGAGCGGTGATCCCCGGAGGCTGGAGCTGCTTAAGATGTTGTGCGGCAGCTGCGGTTACCTTGTGTGCGGACGGATGCAATCATAAGGAAGCACGGACACTGTAAGTCTCTGTAACGGGTCTTTACTGTAACCAGCAGGCAGTACATGGTATACAGTTAACGGGTAGTAGACCGGGTGGACTCAGCAGTGATAGGTGTCCCTCAGAGATCCGTAGGGTTCCTCCATTCTAGCTAAGTAATTGCTATTGTCGCCCAGGAATACCAGGCTGGGTACGGGGAGGCTGCTTCAATCCCTATCCAAGATGTACGTTATGGATGTTCTGGGGAGCCTTGGGTCCCTCGGTGGGTACACCGCTGGTTAGACGACTGGAAGTTGGCTGGTGGTGGGGTGCTCCTGTAAAGCTGCTCCTCCACGCTTCTGGTTCGCGTAGCAGAGGTGAACTGCTGCCAGCTTCGGTACCAGTGAACCGGCTGTGAATTGGGCACGGGAGTCTTTTGGAACCCGTGGTTGGTGATGCCCGATCCCAGTTGTTGAAGCCTCAGGTGCTAACACCCGACCGGTGACGGCCCAGGGGCTGCACAGCGGTGCAAGCCCCCGCTCCTACTCCAAGTTCAAGTCTGTGTCTCTCTCTTGTCTAGACCCGACTCTAACTCCAACTAATCTAGACTAACTGTACTTCTCCTACACTACCCTTGCACTCCGCCCACCAGGACCTTGGATTGGCCCTCTATGTTAAATGATGCATGCAGGGTTTGGATCTCCAAGTTAACCATATGACTGCTGGGTCGGAGAATATTGCGGCTGCATTTATGGCTGCAATACCCTCCTGTGACGCACTCGTTGCGGGGCGCCACACTCCCCCTTGGTTAAATTTGCTTGTCCCCAAGCGTCATACTACCCACATTACAGAGGTTTTTATATTTTATAACAGGTAATACACACTTTTATTAATGACAGGTCATTATTTTGCATAAAAGCGAGGCAAGTAAAATGAACAGGTTAACACATTGCGCGGACTCGGCGGGCGGTCGGCTGTTCTTAGGTAAAAGTTCAGGCTGTAGCCGCCAAGTCGCGGTGTTATTTTGCAAACAGAAAGAAGTCTTTGGGCAGAAAGTTCAAACAACAAAGTCACTTGTAGAGGGCAGTGTTCCGGACTCGTATAGCGAACCACCCGTGACAGCATACATATCGCTCATAGGTTACAATGTCCCCTCTATATAAGTCTCGGTTAGGATGCCCTCGCGGTAGGTGCGATTCCACATCACGGCGCCCCACAAACACTTCAGTACTCACACCCTCCTCCCTTACGAATCCCCACCCGGTGGATAAGTTAAAGGTGCTCACCCGTCCGGTTTTACGGAACTCATCAGGCAATGGAGGTTGGCGGCGGGCTTCAGCGCGGGCCTGCATGTTGGCGCGCAGCCGAGCGTGCCACTCCTCCCTTCGGATGCGACGTACCTCTTCGTCGGAGTGGTGCTGCGTGTGGATAAAGTCACTACGGTGTGCTGGTTGTTGAACGGCTTGAGTCTGGTGGGCAGTCTGGAGCGGAGCCCGGTTGAATGGAACCGGAGAAGATGTTGCTGCGGCGGCACCCGACCAGCGTACCCGAGTAGATCACCCGGCAGAAGGATTCTTGGTGTCTCCCCAGGCGAACCCGGTGTAGAGGTCCTCAGCTGGGCTGTAGGTCTCGTCGTCATCATCCTCGATCTCTCCCTCGATGACCACATCAGGCTGCTCGGCTGACGGAGATGTTGGAATGGAATCCTCTGGGTCGATGGGTGGCTGTGCTGCAAAATTCTCCTCGAGGTCGTCTTGCAGGGCTTCCAGGCTGCCTGCCTCTTCTTCTGTAGCAGCGGGAAGTGGTGTTTCAATCCCGATCACCAGGTAGGCCTCGGTAATTGCAGAGGAGACCTCCGGATCAGGGGAGAAACAGGCGACAGTCTCGGCAGTGGGGAAACTAGTCGCGGGTTCCGCAGTGGGAACCAGGTAAGTATTCGGTCCTTCCTTGGAGCGAGTTGCAAGCTCCGGCTCAAACACGGTCGCTGTTCCAGGCTTTGGAGCGGGATAAGCGGTGGTCTCGACCGGAATGACACAGTCTATTGGTTCTGGAGACGAGGCTGAACAAGTGGTCGGCGTGGGCGAGGCGGTGCTGAAACTTGAGATGTCGTCCGGCCCTGGCGTGGCTGCACCCGAGCGGCTCTGCTGCATCGCACGATGTAGTCTCCTGCCCAAGCTTGCACACCAACTGCGGATTGTCCATTCCACGGTTTCTAGGAGCCGTACCCGGAGGTCTTGTAGAGCTTCTTGCCAGAAGTCGGGGCTGCCGTCGATATGGAGGACGAGACCTGGACCCGGACCCGGATGGCCTATTGCTGCTCTGGCCTCGGCTTCCACTTCTTGCATCAGGTCTCTCAGTCTTAAGCTGGCCATGTTTCTTGGAGGAACCACACCCGTCTCTACCCGGTAGCTGTACTGGTGAAGAGCTGGTGAAGAACGGTCTGTCTGACACTCCCATTTCCTTTGGGCTTTTGCAGTCCAATCGTGGGAAAAGTCTTTGGGGTCCGCCCCCATGGTTGATTCGAGCAATCAGGGCGGACAAAGAGTTTTGGCGCCTTTGCCTTTAGCTTTCCCACGAAGAGGGGCGGTGGCTCACCCCTGGGCTTGCACGTGGCGGATTCTTATGGCGGGAACGCCATCTTGGCCCACGGTGAAAAGGCGGGAAAGTTCTTTTAGGGACGAACAAAGTCCAAATTGTAGACATTAAAGTCATTTTTAAGCACATTATACCCGTTAGGGAACGGGCCTGCTCGTATCCTGTTCATGACGCCATTTTCTGACTCACCGCAGGCCCGTGTACTCCGGTTTAGACAGGCTGTAGCTCCTTCCTCCTTGTCACGGGTGGGCCGCGCCTGCCGGTAGTGAGGCCCGGTTGAGTGCACATCAAAAGGTTGACGACGTCTTGTAGGAACAGATTAAAGGGGTTAATTTATTCATGACGCCACCTATGAGTAGTTCGGTCAGTCCGACCGACGCTGCGGAACCTCCGGGGGATGGATAGCAGCAAGATGGAACGCCCCCAACAGGCTGAGCGGTGATCCCCGGAGGCTGGAGCTGCTTAAGATGTTGTGCGGCAGCTGCGGTTATCTTGTGTGTGGACGGATGCAATCATAAGGAAGCACGGACACTGTAAGTCTCTGTAACGGGTCTTTACTGTAACCAGCAGGCAGTACATGGTATACAGTTAACGGGTAGTAGACCGGGCGGACTCAGCAGTGATAGGTGTCCCTCAGAGATCCGTAGTGTTCCTCCATTCTAGCTAAGTAATTGCCATTGGCGCCCAGGAATACCTGGTCGGGTACGGGGAGGCTGCTTCAATCCCTATCAAGATGTACGTTATGGATGTTCTGGGGAGCCTTGGGTCCCTCGGTGGGTACACCGCTGGTTAGACGACTGGAAGTTGGCTGGTGGTGGGGTGCTCCTGTAAAGCTGCTCCTCCGCGCTTCTGGTTCGCGTAGCAGAGGTGAACTGCTGCCAGCTTCGGTACCAGTGAACCGGCTGTGAATTGGGCATGGGAGTCTTTTGGAACCCGTGGTTGGTGATGCCCGATCCCAGTTGTTGAGGCCTCAGGTGCTAACACCCGACCGGTGACGGCTCAGGGGCTGCACAGCGGTGCAAGCCCTGCTCCTATTCCAAGTTCAAGTCTGTGTCTCTCTCTTGTCTAGACCCGACTCTAACTCCAACTATCTAGACTAACTGTACTTCTCCTACACTACCCTTGCACTCCGCCCACCAGGACCTTGGATTGGCCCTCTATGTTAAGTGATGCATGCAGGGTTTGGATCTCCAAGTTAACCATATGACTGCTGGGTCGGAGAATATTGCGGCTGCAATTATGGCTGCAATACCCTCCTGTGACTCACTCGTTGCGGGGCACCACAGCACACTGTGTGATAGTCGCACGTGTGTGCTATGACAGTGTATTCAAACGTCGCTCCTGTAAAAGCAGCGGTGTTTGAGATTGCCGGGTTGTCCGCACAGTAACCAATCATCTTTCACCGCTGTGACAGCAGCGGTGAAAGATGATTCATAAAAACACAGCCGCTGTCCACAGTTTGAATTTGCCGGAATTAACCTGCATATTAACTCCATCTGCAGCCTCTGTGCTGCATGTCAGCTGGGAGGCTGCAGATGCGGCTAATAAGCCGGTGTTTGCAGGTTTAACCCCATGTTTCTGTGTTGCCAGCTTTTGTCCGGGTATGTCCAGTCTCCCTAGACACATGCTGGCATCACAGAATGTGTCAGCAGGGGTTAATGAAGTTTATTTATAAAAGCCGGCAATTAGCGCTAATAAGTAAATTACTGTATTTGTCGGGCGGCTCCAGCACTCAGAAGCTGTCCATGCTACTGTACTATAAGAGCGTAAAATGACAGCCGCTGTCCTAGGTTCTGAAATTTCATGCTACACCACTCCCCTGGGAATACACTTGGTGCTTTTTCTTTTTGGCGGGCGCCATTACATAGTCCTATAGTACAGTCTCTAGGCACATGGGACCTGGTTATACCAGGTTGATACATCCTGTTCGCGACGCCAAGGTGACACGCCCTCACCAGGGCCGTGGGGTACTCGGAACCGGGATACAGTTCTGCTGTGGTAGTCACGGGGGTTGTGACCCTGGTGGTGTCAATAAAAATTTGGGGATTAGGGTTTTGGGATAAATATTGTCATGACGCCACCTACTGTGCTTGGCCAGGGCTGGCCGACGCTGCAATCCAGATCTCCGGGGTAGATGACGATGCAGCCGGGTGTTGTCGCTCTCCTCTTCTTCTGGGTCTGCCCTCCTCTTATGCTCCTGCTCTGTGTGATGTCAGGAACAGAAGGGGAGGCGGTGGCAGATACATAGAGGGGGTGGAACACACAAGGAGGAGGCAGGGAGGATTGTGCCAGCAGCAAGGACCTCTTAGTAAGATCCAACCCAGACGATCTCTTAACTGTAAGATTTCTAAAGTCTTTTTTAAAGCTTACAGGGGGGCTAGAGACATGGGAACACCTTCCCTGAATGCAGCAGACATGCTGCATTCAGTGTTGCATTTGGTTTGCCATGCCCCAGGGAGGTGACAGGTCCCCTTTAAGTACACCACACACAGTGGTCCCCTGCTCCACTGACACACTGTGCCGAATCCGCAGCTGTGAAGGAGATTCGGTACACTGTCAGTGCAGGAGGGGATGTGTGTGCGCTCACCCTGTGACCATTGTCAGTGGAGCCGAGGTCTGCAGCCCGGATCTCTGTGCCCTGGAGATGCTCCTCTCTATACATCCTGTACCATAGAGCGGGGCACAGAGCTGGTGGAGCCAGTCCTCTCTATACCGCAGCCGCCGGCTCTGTGCCGTGCTCTACAGGAGGTATAGAAAGGAGCATCTCCAGGGCACAGAGACCCAGGCTGCGGACCTTGGCTCCACTGACAACAGCTTCAGGATGAGCGCACACATGCAGCGGTCCCCTCCTGCACTGACAGTGTACCGAATCTCCATCACAACTGCGGATTCGGCACAGTGTGTCAGTGGGGCAGGGGTGGGCCTGTAGGAGTGTGGGGGTGGACAAGCATACTGTAGACTGGGGGAGGGGGCGTGTTTGTTGGAGTCTGGGCATAACGTCTAGTTCTACATTTCCATGAAAGCTCCAACACAAACAAGCCCCCTGGAAGTTCCCTGGCTGCCGCAAATAGTTGATATCTGGGTAATTATGCAAAATGTTAACAGGATGTATGTTACAAACTGTCAACATTTTGCAGCCTGGATACACATAGAAATTGTCCAAAAATCCGGACAACCCCTTTAAAGTTTGCATTTCCATTTGGACCTTTTTCTTGGTGCTGTAGAAAACATGAAAAAGGTGATTCCGTAGTCTCTCCGAAGTCCTGTAGCAGAGGTATGAATAATGAGTATTGTAGGTATTCTGAATTGGATTCTTTATATTCTTTATTTTTGTTAGCCATTAAAAGGTATCAAAACAACAAGATTATTTTGTTTCTCCCACTGAAAGCAATCAACATTTTTCAACTGGCTAACATGGTACCAAACCTTTTTTTCTTCTAACCAAATTGAGGATACCAGAATGTACCATCTATGGAACAAAAAGATATTCTGAAGAAACTGGCACAACTGGATAGTAACATCTTCTTTTTAACCAGATGCAAGAAAGAACCTTTAATACCCAAAGGACTAAGCTTAAAGAATCCTATTCAGAATATCTACAATACTCATTATTCACCTCTGCTACAGGACTTCGAAGAGACTACAGAATCACCTTATTCATCTTTTAAACAGCACCAAGAAAACGGTGCAAATGGAAATATGCAAATTGTCAGTTAGGCTGGGTTCACACTGCAGTTTTTTCACTGATCAGTGTCCATTCAGTTTGTGTGCCAAAACCAGGAGCGTCTCCAAAACTCAGAACAGGTGTCAATCTTTCAATTATAGTTTTTCTCTGCAAGGTCCTCTCCTGGTTCCTGCACACAAACTGGATGGACACTGATCAGTGAAAAAACTGCAGTGTGAAGCCAGCCTTAAGTAGACAAACTCTAATGCCATCAATAAAGGTAGCAATCCTAAAAGTCATAATTGACTCTTTTACAAGCCTTTTAATATGACTTATGGCGGGTTTACACGTCGCGATATCGCAGTACAATTTCAATGAAAAGTCACGTGGTTCGATCGTTGGACCCGATATCGTTCCTGCGTTGTATGGTGTGAACGTCCAATACGATGCAGGAACGATGTCAATGCGATATCGGGGATCGAATGAGCGTGCTATTCAATGCCCCGATATTGCATAGCGATTGAAGCCGGATCGTGCTGTGTAAACGCCCAATTACGATGCAATTTCATACGTCACCCATTCACTCCCATGTTAACTATGCGATCCTGGGTTGGGAGGCGGTGACATCGCACGGACGTTGTAATACGATATCGCAGCGTGTAAACATTCAATGCTATGCGGGAGAAACGTGCACTAATTGCGCGCTCCCGCGCCATTGAGTTGCGATATCGAAACGATATCGTGGCGTGTAAACCCACCATTAGGATTTGTGCCAGATCAGAACCCCAAACTGCAGATGCTGTGTTTCGAGGTGGCTGCCCCTCATCAGTGCAGTGTGTGGAAATTCTGATCTCGCTGTATGAGAGGCTAAGATGAGGTCTGGGGAAGTATCTATTCTCCTTGCGGAGAGTATTCTGCCAGCCGGCAGATGAGGAGATTTTAAGCCGCAATGCTTCTCTGGGAAATTGCATATGCAAATTGTCACTTAAAGCGAACCTGTCACCCCTCCAGGCATCTAAAAATACCATAGCCACCTTCTGCAGCACTAAGGCTGCATTCTGACAAGGTGTCTATAGCATTTATGCTCCCTTGATTCACTGAAATAAAGACTTTTATAAAATCTGTTTCAAACCTGATCCAAGACCGGGAGGCGGGTTTTCAAGTGTCTGTCTCCCTCCTCTGTGGTGTCAGTCATGCCTCTCTGCTCTCTGTGTGCCGCCTCCAGGGCCATCTCCCTGCATTACAGAGCTTTGTCAGCTCTGCTACAACATAGAGCTGCTGTTATAGGAGACCCCACAGTAGTAAATCTAGCAGGAGGATACTGCCTGCTACGTAGCAGCCTTTGAGCTGAGCAGTTTTCACTTTCAGTTTCTTGTACCCAGCAGCATTGCTCCGTCCTCAGCCCCTGATCTAAAGCACAAACTCAACTCTGCTGCACTGCTGACAGCTCAGCTCAAGGCTGCTCTGTAGCAGGCAGAGCTTTCTCTGCTCAGGATCCTCCTGCTAGATTTACTACTGTGGGGTCTCCTATAACAGCAGCTCTGTGTTTTAGCAGAGCTGACAAAGCTCTGTAATGCAGGGAGATGGCCCTGGAGGCGGTGCACAGAGAGCAGAGAGGGATGACTGACACCACAGAGGAAGGAGACAGACACTTGAAAACCCGCCTCCCGGTCTTGGATCAGGTTTGAAACAGATTTTATATAAGTCTTTATTTCAGTGAATCAAGGGAGCATAAATGCTATAGACACCTTGTCAGACTGCAGCCTTAGTGCTGCAGAAGGTGGCTATAGTATTTTTAGATGTCTGGAGGGGGTGACAGGTTCGCTTTAAGTAGACAAACTCTAATGCCAGAATACTCTCCCCAAGGAGAATAGATACTTCCCCAGACCTCGTCTTAGCCTGTCATACAGCCAGATTAGAATTCCTACACACTGCACTGATGAGGGGCAGTCACCCCAAAACACGGCATCTGCAGTTTGGGGTTCTGATCTGGCATAAATCCTAAGTCATATTAAAAGGCTCGTTAAAGAGTCAATTATGACTTTTAGGATTGCTACCTTTATTGGTGGCATTAGAGTTTGTCTACTTAAGTGACAATTTGCCTATGCAATTTCCCAGAGGAGCATTGCAGCTTAAAGTCTCCTCATCTGCCGGCTGGCAGAGTACTCTCTGCAAGGAGAATAGATACTTCCCCAAATGGAAATACAAACTTTAAGGAGCACACTTACTGATAAAATACAGCAGAGGATGCAGCATGTTCAGTAATACTTTTTCCCTGTATAATTTCTCATTATTGCTCATTTCATACAAATCACATTTTCCCCTCAAAAATGTTCTTTTGGCGACAATTTTTTTATTCTCACCAGGGTAACAGGAAAAAAATTGCACCATACAACGTGCAATGTCTCTTGAGTACGCTAATAGCCCATATATATTGGAAAACTACTGTTTGGGCACACATGGGGCACAAAAGCGAATGAAGTTCATTTGGCTTTTCAAACGCAAAATTGGCTGAAATCATTAGCGACGCCATGTCATGTTTGGAAAGCTCCTGATGTGTCTAAACAGTGGAACTCACCCACAAGTGTCCCATTTTGGAAACAAGACGTCTCAAGGAATTTATCTAGATTTGTGCTGAGAACTTTGAACCCTCAAGTGCGTCACAGAATTTCATAATGGTGAGCAATGAAAATAACAAATCACATTTTCCCCCCCAAAATTTTGTTTTAGCCCCAAATTTTGCATTTTCTCAAGGGTATCATGAGAAAATGCACCATAAAATTTGTCTTGCAATGTCTCTAGAGTACACTGATATGTCATATGTGCTTGAAAACGGCTTTTTTTTAGGCACAGTGCAAAGCTCAGAAGTGTATGTGTGCCATACTGGATTTCAGATTTAGCTGGAATAGTTTGGAGGTGCCATGTCACATTGGCAGAGTCCTTGACCTGCCAGAAAAGCAGATTGTACCATAAGTGATCCCATTTTACAAATTACACTCCTCAATAAATTCATCTAGAGGTGCAGTGAGCATACTATTGAGCGATGAAAAACAAAATTAAATTTTTACCACTAAAATGCTGTTTTAACCCCAGATTTTCAATTTTGACAAGGGTAATAAATAATAAAAGCCCCATAAAGTGTTACGGAACGTGACAATAGCACACATTTGACATACAGTACTGCTTGGCCACACGCCCGAGCTCAGGAGGGAAGGAGCGCTATTTGATTTTTGAAGCATAGATTTTTCTAAAACAGTTTGCGAATTTCATTTTCAGATCCACTAAGTGTCAGAAGAGCAGAAACCCTATCAAGTGACCACCTTATGTAAATTACACCCATCTGGGAGTTTGGCTTTGAGTGTAGTGACAATTGAGTCTTTGGAAAACATCCATGGAATCCAACCTAATGAATGTTGCAGAATTAAAAATTGAAAATAAGCCATTATAACGCCCATAACATTGTAGTGCCTGTACCATTTTCCCATCTCGTGCTTCTGCAGACACACACCCCATTAAGTAAGCGGTCTTTCCTCACTAGAACGATGCCAAACATGTGGACGTTAACTTTAGTTAAGACCACTGGCGGACACATACAGAATGGGACCCTGTGCAAGAACAATTTATGAATATATGGGCCCTTTTCAGCCCAAGGGCTGATCAAAATGCACAATTTCACCTGATTTTTAGGTGGAAATGGGCCCTCTTACCTCCTAGACCCCTGTGCACACCAATGATATGTCCGCATCAGGTTTAGACACATTGTAGGGCCTAGAAGGGAGAGGAGTATTTGGATTTGGGAGTGCAAGGTTTGCTAGCTTTCTTTTTTGTGGGTGATGAGCCATAATGCTTTTCCACAGCCTTTGTGCTACCAGTACCGTGGCAACCCCTATATGTCCATTATCAGGTGACAAACTTGAGTTGGAACTTGTTTTCTTGTGAGTTGAGTGCTGTTGGTGGCAATTAGGGGTACAGAACATTTTGGGTCTGATCATATTTATCCTGTGCTCTATGCTGAGTACTTACATTAGGGTTTTAGCTACATCTCTGAAATACGTGAATCAGGCGAAACTCCCGACTGATTGGTTCATTAATGAAGCAGCAGAGTTACTCCGGACTCTGTTTGCCCTGTGTTCTGTGTCCTTCCTTTCAAAGGCACACTAAACTATGGCTGACTGCACTTTTGTGAACGTCTAACAAGAGGTGTAAAAACAATGCATAGCGCAGGATCACAGGGCCACACAGGAGTTTAATATCAAATATGGACGAATATGTACGGTCTGCGCTGCTGAATATAAAATGACAGGACGTCCAGGGTAAAAATGATCGGTGCCTTTATTCCATGTCTTACGCGTTTCATCGATTATCTATGGTGTTGCTCCTAAGGAAGGGGCTGGGATAGCCTTGAAACGCATAGGGCATGGAATAAAGGCACCGATCGTTTTTACCCTGTACGTCCTGTCATTTTATATTAAGCAGCACGGACTGTAGATATTCGCCATATTTGCTGTTTCATTTGTCACCTTGAGTGGGGGGTCCTGCAGCAGCTGATACCAAGCGTTTATACCAGTTGTGGTATACACAACGGGACAACGTGAGCAGTTTAATATATTAAGCTTTCCAGTTTGCTTGGGAGATTCGACCCATTGCACCCTTGTCTACCCCAATTTAGGTTCTTATTAAGGTGTTAATGTAACTCCAGTTTCTTCATTACAGTGAATTTTCCAAATCACGTTTTTCAGAGATTTACATGTAATCGCCGATGTAAGCTCTCAGCATACAGCGCAGGATTAATGTGAGCTGTGCCATACTGCGACCTTTTAGAGGCTGAATGAACAAATCAACAGCAGTTGAATAATTTACTTTATTACTATTTTTACGCTGTTTACCTTGCGGTGATTAGATGCTTTATTAGTCAGGTCAGTACGAACACAGCAAAGCCATATTTATATAATTTTTTTTAGGTTTGGCTACTATCACAGTAAAACACTTTTATACAAACTAAAGTTTTTTTGCAAAACTGGATCCTTTTTTGGAAAAATACAGACCGAAAACTTATTGCCCTTTTTTACGCCTTTTTGCTGCTTTTTTAATTACAACGGAGTGAATGGAGAAAACGGTGATGAAAAACGGATCACTAATTGATATGCTAATTTTTTTTCTGCATGCAATTTTTGCCCCAAGTACGGATCAATAAAAAACAAAGCATGGGAACAGCATTTATGAAACTCATTGACTTTGCTGGGCACTACAGGAAATGATCCATTTTTCATACAAAAACAGTCAGGAAAAAGGAACAAAAACGTACTGCATGAACATACCCTAAGGGTTTGCTCACATCTGCATTTAAAATCAGCAACTGCAATCTGATAAAAAATTGGACTGCACTCACAACCGTGTTAAACAATAAGGCAGTGTTCATCTGCAAGTTTTTCCTCAGCTTAAATTTTTATAGATAGCTATCCTGGTGCTATATTGTGTCAGAACCCCCACATATTATAAACTTGCACTCTTTAGTGTCTTCATGTGGCACTAAACAGAGTTTTGCCTGGTTTAACCTAATAAATAAATTATTAATAATAATAATAATTAAAAAAATCTGTGTGGGTTCCTTCCTATTTTTGCTAACCAGCAAAGGTAAAGCAGACATCCAGGAGGTGATATTATCAGGCTGGGAAGATCCATGGTTTTAGGGCCCTTACAAGCCTAAAATACCAGCCTGCAGCAGCCCCACAAGTGGCGCATCACATTAGATGCCCCAATTATGACGCTTTACCTTGGCTTTTTCTGGTTGCCCTGGTGCGGTAGCAAACCAGGTAATGGTAGTTGAGGTGAGTGTCAGCTGTCTAGAGTCAGCAGACATCAGGCCCTGGTGTTAGTATTGGAGAGGTGTCTATCAGGCATCCCCATTACTAACCTGGTAATTCAAAAACAGAAAACACAAACACAAAAATATTTTATTTAAAAAATCTCTTCCCTACACTTTCCCTGGTTCACTAATTTATGTAACAAAAATAAATAAACATTCAGGTCTACCATAGTCCAAAGGATCTGCTGTAGTCCATACAATCTGATGTAGTCCACAAATGGAAACCTGAAAGATATAAAAAAAAGAGAAACAGAAACAAGACACTGTCCCTCGTTTTACAGTTTATTCAAAATCAATGTTCCCAGGTCCAACATTGTCCATTGGTTCCCACGAAGTTACTTGTTTACGTAGATAAAATGCTATTGAGCCTCAGAATGAGGCTCTACAGGCTTTGAGCTGCTGCCACTTCCAGCTCACACTATACTGTACTCTGCATGAACTGGTGACTGTGATGAACGGTGACTTTAGGTTTGCCACTGCTCATCACTTTGATAAGCAGTGACATTCGTGATGTCACCGCTCATCACAGTCACTAGTTGCCTCAGAGCGCAGTAGGGTCCAGAATGGCTGGTGCTTAAAGCCTATGGAGCCTTATTCCTAGGCTACTTATCCTTTGATCTACATAATCCAGGAACTCTGTGGAAACCACTAGACTTCGTTGGACCTGGTGTTAGTAATGTAGAGATGTCCATCAGTCACTCCCATTACTAACTCAGTAATTTAAAAGCAGAAAACACAGACACAAAAATATTTTATTTGAAAAAAAAAACTCACAACACTTTCCCTTGTTCACTAATTTATTTAAGAAAAATAAATAAGTAAATAAACAATCATTCAGGTTCACCGTAGTCCAAAGATACGCTGTAGTCCATGCAATCCGATGTAGATCGCAAATGGAACCCTGAAAGATATAAAAAGAGAAACAGAAACAAGACACTGTCCCTCATTTTCCAGTTTATTCAAAATCAATTTTCCCAGGTTCAACATAGTCCAGTGGTTTCCACAAAGTTCCTTGTTTATGTAGGTCAAACGCGATAGAGCCTCAAATTGAGGCTCCATAGGCTTTGAGTTGCCACCACTTCCAGCTCACGCTATACTGCACTCTGTATGAACTGGTGACTGTGATGACCAGGCGCTTGATGCCAGTTAACACTGCACAGCTGACATTAACCCCAACTACCAATATTCTGATTGCCACTTCACCAGGAAAATCGGGAAGATCTGATGCAAAGCTCCAAAACTGGTGCATCATGAGGCTTTGCTGGCCATGGAGGGAGAAGGTCACTAGACAGTGAGCTCTCTCCCCTTAGCTCCGTTTACACCCAAGATCAGCTCACCAGCCTGGATGTGAACCGCCACATGTCGTTCAGGAGAAAGAGCACACGCCGAGCTGCGACCTCAGCTCCTCCAAGGCCGAATCACACACAGATAACCCGGTATCTGAGGAGTTATTCTGGGCCTCCCCCGGACACTGCTGAACTTAAGATGGCGGATCCCGCTCCCCAGCACGAGACAATGGCGCCAGACGCGGGAAGGAACATGCAAGCGCCCGACAGCCCAGCAGCGCCAGCGGTACGCCCCGATCCCACTCACACTGAAGGGACTGGTAAGGAGCATCGGGAGACGGTGGCGGGAATCCCGGAAAGCCTGGCTTGTGGGGCTTCAAGGGGGGGATCCCCGGAGGCCCTCAGATCTGCTCCAGTGGCTGGAAATACGGGGGAGACAGCGATCTTAGTAGCCAGCCAGGAGATGCTAGAGAACCGGGCGAACGGGGGAAACAGGGCAGATGAGCAACTGACACAGTTTATTCATTCCCCTAGCCCAGGGATGACACACAGCACCGTAACACCTGTATACAATGTTGTGCCTGGACTGCAATACCAAGGGTGGCCATATTACTCAGGGGCACAGGCTTGGCAGCAGCTCCCTTCAGCAATGAACCCCTCTGCACACTTGGGTGACACCAGGTTCCTTTCTAATCAAAGGGGCTCCATTTCTGGACATCAGACAGACCAGCTTATGGGTCATAAAGAGGCACCCCAAGATGCAGCTACTCTGAGGGGAGACGAGTGGGATATGTTCAAAGCACGCATCCTTAATATTCCCACAAGAGAGGAACTGGCAGACTTTGTAGTCAAAATGGAGGCATCCATCAGAGCTACAACCACTGAACTCAGGGGAGAGGTCCAGGGGGTCTCTGACAGAGTGACTCAGTCAGATGCCAGAGTCGATGTATTGACTGATCGGATTAAGAAACTGGAGGACACAGTGATATTCCAACGCACCCAACAAGAGGTCTTCCTAGACTCACTAGAAGATATTGAAAATCGTGAGAGGAGACAGAACATAAGAGTCAGGGGGCTCCCTGAATTGGTTGCTCCAAACGAATTGGGAAAGACGCTGCAGAGCCTGTTTAATTCTGTCAGAAAGACCCCATCAGACACGATTATAGAATTTGATAGGGCTCATAGGTCCCTTGGCCCACCTCCAACAGAAGGGGCGCCCCCTCGTGACGTTATATGTCGCCTGCATAAATACCGGATTAAGGATGATATTATGAATAAAGCAAGGAAGTGCGAGGAGATCACATTTCAAGGCCACAGTATCCAATTGATGGCGGATTTGTCCAGGAGAACCCTCCAAAAACGGAGGGCCTTGAGACCCCTTTTGGACTTTCTTAGGCAATTCGATCTGCCATACTCATGGGGATACCCATTCCGTCTCCAAGTACGACAGGGAAATACATCAGCGTACCTGACCCACCCTAGGGAACTCCAGGGATTTCTTCAGACCCTGGACCTACAGGATCCCGGTCTCCAGTTCCCAGATTGGCCATCAACAACACCTGATTATTCGTTTTCCTCAGCTGTTCAACATGGGCGAGCGACCCGACGTAGACGAAACGCCAGAAACAGGAATCGCAGACGAAGGAGGCCCAGCGAGGATGATCAGGAAGAAGATGGGTGACTTTGTGATTTGTCTTTCCTTTTTTGAGATGGTTTTTTTTTCCTCTATTGTTCGCCCTCTAGTAAATATTGGGATTGGCTGAATAACTGAGAACTATAATGCTATTGTGATCTTCCTCTGTATTTTGGTTGCAGGAGGGAGCTCTCTCTAATGAGGAGGACAATAACAAGTTATGATAAGGGCTTGGTATGCTCCCCTATGCCTTCTTTCCTCACCCTCTAGATCCTCACCTCTCCCCCCCCAACCTCTTTTTCCACTCACCCATTCTTCCCCACCTATCCCTCCTCACAACGCATACCAACCCAATAACCCCTTTTAGAGGGCTCATGCTTACTCTTTAACCTTTAGGAAACTTGTTTTTCTCTTCATATTACTATGCATTCTTCTGACAGTTGGGCAGCAAGAATGTTATTGTCGAACACACAAGTGGTTTTCAGGTTTTTACTTTAAATACGCTTCTTTATTTTAGGCTGGTGATATGCAGATGTGTTTATTATTAAGTTCTTGGGTGGGGGTTGGGGGGACTTTATCTCATCTACTGGGTTGCATTCGTATATATTGTATTTAACTCTACAACCCCTGATACTGATCTTCATAGTGGGTTTGAAACACCTACTCTATCCCACCAGGAAAGGTAGCTCCCACGGGGACATCGTGTTCTCTCTTTGAATACGACATTTTACGTTACGTTTTTACCCCATAATTCTGTAAAAATATTCACTTCGTCCGGGGGTCTCTCCCTCTCTTCTCTTGCTTCTTCCCTTCCATCTTTCTTCTACTTTTTCTCCTGTAGGGGAGGCTGACGCTGTAGCTGGTATTTGGGTGTAGGGACAGCCTCTGAGAAGGAGGGACAATGGGATCTTTGAAAATTGGTTCCCTGAATGTTAGGGGATTTAACACGCCACAGAAAAGGCGACAGGTCATACACGATATGCATAAGAAAGGAGTCCATGTGTTATTCCTCCAGGAAACACACTTTAAAGAGGGGCATGTACCCTTCATCAGTGAGAAGCATTACACGGATTGGACCCACAGCACTAACCCCGAAGCTAGAACTAAGGGGGTGTCGGTTGCCTTCCACCGGGGACTGCCCTATACGCTGCTGGATTCCAAAGTTGACTCGGGAGGACGATATATCTTCCTCAAATTAAAGATAGCTGATAAAGTTGTGACCTTGGTGAATTGGTACCTCCCTAACAGGGAGCAGACGAGGGTGTGCAGAGCATTGCTGCTGAGATTGGCTGAATTTGCCGAGGGCCAGGTAATAATAGGCGGCGATTTCAATTTTGTTTTTGATCCAGCCATAGACTCCACGTCGGGCAGAAGGGCGGTTCCACCCAAGAGACTGAGGGCACTTCGGGACCTCCTACGTAAGTTGCAGCTGGTGGACGTGTGGAGGATTCTCAACCCTACCGGTAGAGATTACTCTTATTTTTCAGGGGTACACCAATCCTACAGCAGGATAGATTTATTCTTGGTCAGCCACGGGGTTCTCTCTTGGACTCCTGACGCTACCATAGGCAATATTGTTTTGTCAGACCATGGTCCCGTCTTTTTGTCCGTGGAGATCCCGGGGATGACCAAAAGAGAGTGGACCTGGAGATTAAATAGTCAACTTTTGAAGGACGTCAACTGCCTGGCTGACTTAAAAGCAGATATTGCAACTTTCACCCAGACACATGCTCAGGACACCACGCCTCCTCCACTGCAGTGGGAGGCCCTGAAGTGCGTTCTCCGTGGCACTCTAATTAGACACGGTACCAGATTAAAAAAGCAAAGGTCCGAACAAATTAACAACTTGCTTCACAAGATTGGTCGCCTGGAATCTGACCATAAGACCTCACAGGAGGGGAGAATACTAGTTGAATTGACCAAGGCAAGAGGGGACTTGCGTACTCTCTTAGATGCTAAGTTCGTACAACTCTCAGAAAGGACCAGGGGCTTTTTCTATAAAAAGACGAACGTATGCGGGCGACCCCTAGCCAGGTTGTTACACCCTAGATCTGGTCCCACATACATATCATCGATCAAAAATCCCTTGGGGAAATTGGTACATAAATCAGATGAGATCTCGAAGGTGTTCCAGGACTTTTACACAGACCTGTATAACATACGGGGGAAGTTTGATGACATGGATCCAGTAGCCTTGACAAACAAAATACGATCATACATAGGGAGGGTGGGGATCCCTTCTCTGCCAGACGAGGATAAGGAGCTCCTAGAGGGGGATATATCGATGGAAGAACTCACTGAGGTGGTTAAAAACACCTCGACCTCTAAAAGCCCGGGTCCAGACGGTTTCACGTCCATTTTTTACAAAACGTTGCTCGGCGACTTGCTGCCTCACATGCTCTCCTCCTTTAAAGCTGTTCAGGGAGGGGATGTTTTCCCCCACAGGCCCTAGAGGCGCACATATGTGTGTTGCCTAAGCCAAACAAAGACCTTTGTGAGGCGGCAAGTTACCGACCTATCTCGCTCATCAATGTGGACGTGAAGTTGTTTGCAAAACTCTTGGCGGATAGACTATCCTCGAGACTTCCGTCCATCATTCACCTCGACCAAGTGGGCTTTGTGAAAGGCCGAGAGGCGCGGGACAACATTCTTAGATCCTGTATGCTCATTGAGAAGGCTAGAATGTGGAAGTCCCCCTATGTCTGCTTTCCATCGACGCAGAAAAGGCCTTCGACAGAGTCCACTGGGGGTTCCTAAAAGAGGCCCTGATTCATGTTGGATTGGGCACCAGGTTCATGAATGGGATTTCCTCCCTTTACTCGTGTCCCTCGGCCAGGGTCCGCATAAACGGAGGCCTATCAGGAGCATTTCATGTGAAAAATGGTACGAGACAGGGATGCCCCCTCTCCCCCCTCCTGTATGTGATTGTGATGGAACACCTGGCAAAGGTCATAAGAGACGGTCGCGACATCCACGGGCTGGTGGTAGGAGATGTTCATCACAAAACTGCGCTTTTCGCAGATGATGTCCTAGTTTATGTTGCTCAGCCTCTAGTGACCTTCCCCTCCTTGTTGCGGGAATTCGAGATTTTTGGTGGACTAAGCAATTTCAAAGTCAACTACTCAAAGACAGAGGCGCTGAACATCTCTCTGCCAGCAGCTGAGGCTGCCGCGGTTGCTCGGGATTTTCCCTTCCGGTGGAAGAAGGACTACCTGGTGTATTTGGGTGTCAGTCTCCCGGCCGACTTATCCAAACTCTTCCAGTTGAACCATCAAGTCATGCTACATAAAGTAGGGACTCTACTGGAGAAATACAGGCCCCTGAGGTTGTCATGGTTGGGAAGGATCCATGTCGTGGGAATGGACATTCTTCCGAGATTCCTTTATATTTTTCAGGCAGTCCCGGTGTGGCCTGACAGAGCATTTTTTCACACCATCAGGTCAGCGATTTTACGCTTCATCTGGAATGGCAAAAGAGCAAGGGTCAACATGAGGACTCTGGTAGCCCCTAAGGAGCAAGGAGGGACGGGGCTTCCAGATATCCGCAGATACTGTTTGGCAGCCATCATGGTCCGCCTTATAGATTGGCACTTTAAATCAGACTCCAAGCAGTGGGTACAGGTGGAGCAGGAGGGCACCTCAGTTCCCCTCCGCAGCTTGCAATGGCTTTCGCGTGAGGCTTTGCAATCAATGGGTCCTTTGCCTAACTTCACATCTGAAACACTTAAAGCTTGGCAGATTGCGAGGAGAGAATTGAAAGAAACCCAATATGACAGCCCTTTGACCCCAATTTTTCACAACCCGGCCTTTCCCCAGGGATGGCTAATAAGACTATTCTGGGTTGGACCGAAACAGACGACATTAGATTAGGACAGGTCTTGACAAGGGGCGAGCTCCCTTCCTTTGAGATACTCCAATCAGCCACTCCACAAATCAAACTCAAATGGTGGGAATATCTACAATTGAGGTCCTTTACGAGATCTCTTGTAATTCCAAAGACCCCGACAATGGTACTATCCGAGATGGAAGAAATTTTCGTGGCTGATGGGGCTCCATTGAAAGGGATTTCGACAATCCATAAGACATTGTCTAGATCCATAAGCGAGATAAATACGGGATACCGGAAGGCATGGGAGGAGGAATTGGGACGGACAATACCCGATCTGGAATGGGAAAGGAGCTTTCTCATGGCCCGCAAAACGGCAGGTTCATGCGATGCCATGGAAAAAAGCCTGAAGTTGCGATACAGGTGGTACCTTACCCCGGATAAGATACATAGATTCTCTCCAGACACCTCACCAATGTGCTGGAGATGCGAAAAAGAGAGGGGTACGATGTTACATATATGGTGGAGCTGCCCATTGATTCAGGACTTCTGGGTCAGGGTATTTCGTAACTATAATATGGTAACGAGGAAAACCCTGGTAGGCAATCCAGACATGGCCCTTCTGTCTCTGCTCCCTGGCACTTGGAAGGTGCAGAGGAAAGATGTTCTCCGATTTTGCATAGCCGCAGCTCGCAGCGTAATCCCCCGCCATTGGAAGGAACGAGAACCCCCCTCCATTTCAGAATGGTACTTAGAAGTGGAAAAGATACGTAGATATGAGGAACTGTCAGCGGACTTTTCCCAGACCCAACATACATATGTAACTACCTGGACTGAATGGGTCCTGTTCAAAAATGCCCCTAACTTTGGAGACTTCTTTATCTGAATATCCTGGAATGCGGTACCTCACTTTCCCCTGGAGTTACCTCGGGGGGCTACGTGGCGGGCTGTATCCTTAGGGTCGAAACTCCATTTTCTTCATTCTCCCCTACAGTCTTCTTTCCTTACTTCTTTCTCCTGACTCTCATCATTCCTCTTTCTTCTTCACCTTTCTACCCCCTGGACGAGTGCCAATATATGGTTAGCCGAATAAATAAATGGTCGGAAAATAACCAGGATAAGATACTCCACACCTGGTACCGACAATCTCTCCCGTAGCGGCGGAGGGAGAATATCTCACTGTGTTATTAGAACAGAGAGGGAAGGGAAAAATATGTCTAGTTATTATTTGAAGATGTCTTACTGTGATACTTGGCTCTACAGACGAATGCAATTCTTGTCCCTCTCTTTCTGTATACCAACAATATTGTTATCTGGATTTCTGTGTTTATATTGTGATTTATGAAAAACTTTAATAAAATCATATTTACCCAAAACTGGTGCATCTATTGTGGTGTGCCACTTTTGGAGCGTCTGCAGGCTGGGAAGGACCCAATAACCATGAACCTTCTCAGCCTGATAATTTCAGCCTCTAGCTGTCTGCTTTACCTCTGCTACCTATCAAAAATAGGGGGGACCCCCAAAATGGATTTTTAAATTATTAGTTTATGATATCTAGGCAGATTGTGAAATGATATAGCTGCAGGATATCTATCTATCTATGTGATTATAGCATTTACTATTTATGCAGATAAGCTTTAATGTACATAGTAAATTAGCTTATGTAAAAGATTGTTAAAAATGTGTTGCATATGCATGTCATACAGATGCTACGTGAGAAAAAAAGTGCACCTTTGTATAACACTTGCATGTGATGCGGATGCAATGTGAGAAAAAAATTTACACCTGTATGTCATATAGAATGACATACACATTACACTCACATGACTCTGCCCAACTTTTCTGTCTTAGAAACTGAGTGATTCTATATACGCATATGTAAGCAAATCCAAAATGTTATAGTTTCATGAATCACCAATAGGCTAAATATTCTCAGTACACCACTAGATGTATTCATTCATAGGTCTAGTTTCCAAAATGGGGTCACATGTGGAGGTGTTTCTGCTGATTTCTCTTTCAGGACCTCTACAAATGCAGCATGGCATTCATGGTGGGTTTACACACACCAATTTATCTGTTCAATCTCTGAACCAATCTCTGGTTGCAGTGAAATCATGGATACATTGCTCCATTTTGTGGCTGTGTACAACATGGAGCAATGTATCCATGATTTCACTGCAACCAGAGATTGGTTCAGAGATTGAACAGATAAATTGGTGTGTGTAAACCCACCATCACAATCTATTCTAGACAATTTTATGCTCCAAAAATCAAACAATGCTGTTTCCTTTTTGAGCCCTGTCTTGTGCTCAAACAGCAGTTTTTTGCTACATATGGGACATTTGGGAGAAATTGTGTAACAAATTATGGGGTCTATTTTCTCCTTTTATTTATTGTAAAAATTACTAATTTGGAGCTAAAACGACATTTTAGCAGAAAAATGTAATTTTCGTTATCACATGTATGTTTTAAAAAGTTCTCTTTAGCATCTATGGGTTCAACATGCTCAACACAACCCTAAATGAATTCATTTATGGTTCTAGTTTCCAAAATGGGGTCACTTGTGGGGGATTAGGCTGCTTTGGTACCTCACATGTTCTGCAAATGAAACACAGTGTCTGCAATCTATTCCAGCAAAATTTGAATTCCAAATACCAAAGGTTGCTTCCAGGGATGAACCTTGCCTCTCTGCTGCCTGAGACGAACTGTTAAACGGCGCCCCGCCCCCCGCTAGTAATTTTTTGTAATCGGTAAAAATAAATGTGGTTCATACAGATTTATATCTATCCTGTAAAAATGAGCAAAATAGTGAACATTATAGGTTACAGAAACAGAAAAAAAGATGTCCCCACAAAAATGTCAGCGCCATCACATGCACATACAAGAACCACACAGAAGAATACAGAACAAGGATCGATCATTAATGGCAATGGTGGCTTGGCACAAGATACAGACACTTAATGATGACTGGCAGAGCTGTGGTCCTGTATGGAGACACAGTCCTGCATCCTTATAACACAGGAGGCAGCACTGATTTTCAACCTCTGGCACACGCCTACAAAACTCTGGACTGCTGCCTAATACTGACTAGTCATACAAAAAGATGGAAGCGTGATGTATGTTTGGGCGCTGAGGTAAGGAAGATCTCTGATGCTGGCTTCTTTTCCGGACTTTATTAAAATAATTGCAGTTATAATTATTCAAGCTTAAGGCTCTCAAAACCCACGATGTAACCACAATACCAGGTTACCAACCTCACTATAACACGCATAATTTAAAATACATAACATTATAGCACCATCACCTGGTATTGTGGTAACTAGTGAGTTAAAAATAGGAACCAATGATAACTGAGGGGTGGGAATATAAGATAGGAGGAATTGAAGGGCTCTCATTCACTTGAGAAAGACGTGTATGCACGTCGAAATGCATCATGGGTTTTGAGAGCCTTAAGCTTGAATAATTATAACTGCAATTATTTTAATAAAGTCCGGAAAAGAAGCCAGCATCAGAGATCTTCCTTACCTCAGCGCCCAAACATACATCACGCTTCCATCTTTTTGTATCATTCTGACTCCCTATGGGGAGAGTGGTGGAGTGAGCTGCAGAGGAGGGAGAGGACCTGAGAAGACGTCAGCTGGATCGGCCCCTTTACTAGACACGTGACGCCGCCCGGCACTAGTGTTTCCCCGGAGAAGACCTCGTAGGAAGCATGAGGACGGAACCGGAGGATTCCACTGCTTCATATTAATAAGCTTATCTACGGGCTGTGGTTTACAACCAGACCAGGTGAGTTTAAACGCAAAAGAACCGCCCGTTAACAGCCCCATGTGTACAGGCGCACTACAAGCTGTTGTTGTTTTTTCTTTACATAATACTGACTAGTCAGACATGTCACCATGCAGCACCGTCCACACACCACAGGTAACGACCTGCAGTCTGAACATCAAAAAGCCACCCCTGCACTAAGCTGGTAAAATGGCGCTTCTCCTCCAACAGCCCACGCTTCCTCCTGAATTGCTTAGCCAATCACAAGCGCCGCACACGGGGCTGTCTGGAATTAATAACAGGGTCCTCCCTATTGAGTTGAGCAAAGAATGTGGGAGCAGGAAGGGGGAATAGCACCACCCACCAACCGCTGCTCAGGAGAAACATGGCTGGATGCTTGTATGTACCGAGGGGCAGCACTGGACCTGGTGTGTAAGCTATGGCCAATCAGTCCAGCAGCAGAGAGGGACAATGTATCCTGCATCATAGAAATCATGGAGCCCCAGAGCAGAAGTTTTAATTGGGCACTCCCCCCCCAAAAAAACTATATTTGGCTGAGTCACATACAGTTAGGGCCAGAAATATTTGGACAGTGACACAAGTTTTGTTATTTTAGCTGTTTACAAAACCATATTCAGAAATACAATGATATATTTAATATGGGCTGAAAGTGCACACTCCCAGCTGCAATATGAGAGTTTCCACATCCAAATCGGAGAAAGGGTTTAGGAATCATAGCTCTGTAATGCATAGCCTCCTCTTTTTCAAGGGACCAAAAGTAATTGGACAATGGACTCTAAGGGCTGCAATTAACTCTGAAGGCGTCTCCCTCGTTAACCTGTAATCATTGAAGTAGTTAAAAAGTCAGGGGTGGATTCCAGGTGTGTGGTTTTGCATTTGGAAGCTGTTGCTGTGACCAGACAACATGTGGTCAAAGGAACTCTCAATTGAGGTGAAGCAGAACATCCTGAGGCTGAAAAAAAAGAAAAAATCCATCAGAGACATAGCAGACATGCTTGGAGTAGCAAAATCAACAGTTGGGTACATTCTGAGAAAAAAGGAATTGACTGGTGAGCTTGGGAACTCTAAAAGGCCTGGGCGTCCACGGATGACAACAGTGGTGGATGATCGCTGCATACTTTATTTGGTGAAGAAGAACCCGTTCACAACATCAACTGAAGTCCAGAACACTCTCAGTGAAGTAGGTGTATCTGTCTCTAAGTCAACAGTAAAGAGAAGACTCCATGACAGTAAATACAAAGGGTTCACATCTAGATGCAAACAATTCATCAATTCCAAAAATAGACAGGCCAGAGTTAAATTTGCTGAAAAACACCTCAAGAAGCCAGCTCAGTTCTGGAAAAGTATTCTATGGACAGATGAGACAAAGATCAACCTGTACCAGAATGATGGGAAGAAAAAAGTTTGGAGAATAAAGGTAACGGCACATGATCCAAGGCACACCACATCCTCTGTAATACATGGTGGAGGCAACGTGATGGCATTGGCATGCATGGCTTTCAATGGCACTGGGTCACTTGTGATTATTGATGACATAACAGCAGACAAGAGTAGCCGGATGAATTCTGAAGTGTACCGGGATATACTTTCAGCCCAGATTCAGCCAAATGCTGCAAAGTTGATTGGACGGCGCTTCATAGTACAGATGGACAATGACCCCAAGCATACAGCCAAAGCTACCCAGGAGTTCATGAGTGCAAAAAAGTGGAACATTCTGCAATGGCCAAGTCAATCACCAGATCTTAACCCAATTGAGCATGCATTTCACTTGCTCAAATCCAGACTTAAGACGGAAAGACCCACAAACAAGCAAGACCTGAAGGCTGCGGCTGTAAAGGCCTGGCAAAGCATTAAGAAGGAGGAAACCCAGCGTTTGGTGATGTCCATGGGTTCCAGACTTAAGGCAGTGATTGCCTCCAAAGGATTCGCAACAAAATATTGAAAATAAAAATATTTTGTTTGGGTTATGTTTATTTGTCCAATTACTTTTGACCTCCTAAAATGTGGAGTGTTTGTAAAGAAATGTGTACAATTCCTACATTTTCTATCAGATATTTTTGTTCAACCCTTCAAATTAAACGTTAAAATCTGCACTTGAATTCTGTTGTAGAAGTTTCCTTTCAAATCCAATGTGGTGGCATGCAGAGCCCAACTCGCGAAAATTGTGTCACTGTCCAAATATTTCTGGCCCTAACTGTAGGTACATCTTTCACAACATTTCAGCCTTTACAAAGTAATTTTCCTCCTACTGAAGCCCTTAGATTCGCCTTCCATTGCCCCTATAAAGTGTGATGCTAACAAAAGTGCCCCACAAACACTGTATGATACCCCACAGTGCATTCCTCCACATGCACAGTCCTGATGATCCTATTGTGCCTCCTTCAACTACCCCAGTACAGTATGATCCCCAACTATGACCCCCTCCCATCCCTCCATGTAGTATAATGGACCTATGTACAGTATAATGGCCCCCAACACAGCCCTCAAATAGTCCTTCATAAAGTATAAAGGCTCCCTTGTAGCCCTCCAAGTATTATCCTGCCTCCCACAGAGCCCTCCAAATATTATAATGACTTCCATGTAGTATAATAGGCTCTATATAATATAATGCACACCCCATAGAATTCCACATAGTATATTGCACCCCCAAATTCCTCCATATATTATGCACCCCCAGTCCTCCATATAATATAATGCACCCCCATAGTCCTCCATATAGAATAATGCACCCCCACAGTCCTCCATCTAGAATAATGCACCCCCACAGTCCTCTATTTAGTATAATGCACTCCACAGTCCTCCATATAGAATAATGCACCCCACAGTCCTCCGTATAGTATATTGCACCCTTAAAGCATGACATATAGTACAATACACCCCTACAGTCCTCCATATAGTACAATGCACCTCAAAAGTCCTCCATATTGTATAATGCTTCCCAAAAGTCCTCCATATAGTATAATGCACCCCCACAGTGTCACGGTGTAGTGAGAATGCTGATGAAGGAATGGCAGTTATGGGCAGGGTGACCAGGGAAGACAAGTCTGACCCTAGTCTAGGAACCCTGAATGGCTCTGATCCCGAAGGTATCTCTGAAGGTGAGAAGGTGCGGGCCTACAGCCTCTCCCTAAAACTCCTCCACCAGCCCTGCGCTATTCCCCTTTCACCTCCCTCCACAGAACTGGCATACAGCAACTCCAAAAGAAAGGACTTCAGCAACACAAACACACATGTCGGCACAGCACGGCTTCCAAGCATAGAGTAAAACTCTATCAGCAGCACTGCCTGGTGGAAGGAGAGGCTACTTAAAGGCTAGGGGCAGGGGAGTTCAGGTGAGTCACACATTAACTCCTCAACCAGCAGTTGAACCTAATAGTGAAAGCAGTTCTGGACCACAACACAGGAGGCCGGGACCTTCACAACCATCAACCATGTAGCTCTTAAAGACAAACATACACAGCAGCATCCAGCAAAGTCAGCACCATCCAAGCGTGTGACAGTAACCACTCTTTTAAGAGAGGCTTCCGGACTCGACTACGGCACATCCGAAATAAGTCTACATCCCCTGAGTGACGAGATATGAAAGACATTTCAGGCTGCCAAACCTGGGGGTAGGTCAAGGCGGTACAGCACAGGATTACAAATGGCTGATATCCGAAATGGTCCTGTAACCCCAGAACCAGGAGCCCCAGCAGCACACCTACCCCTGACTTGTTTGAACAACACCCATACACACTCATCAATTGTCAGGTCTGGACCTGCATGTTTATTTCTACATCTGCAGTCACAGTTAGAGGGCACACATCCAGGACGGAAAACTGCAGCAGCGTTCCCCCGGGGCTCAGGGCTCCCTCCCCTGGAGTGTACCACTGTCCCTCCCCGGCCCCTCCTCCTGGAACGACGCCTAGACCCGCTATTAATCCGAGGCGTAGTCTAGACTCCACCCCCTCTTCCAGGCTCACTCCCATTCACTTCTGGACATGTGGAAGGAGTCTGTGCAACCAGTACGGTAGAAATAGTTCTAGCGAGGCAATTACTCACACAGAAAGCCCCCAAGTTACAACCCTTCTGGCCCCCCAGTCAATTACTGGGTTGTGTTTCTCCAGCCAGGAAAAGCTTAATACAAAGGGAGTGGGCAGGTTGTCCAAGATGTGACAGGACAGAACCTCCTGGTGGAGAGTTCCTATGCTCAAGTTCACATTACACACCACTTGGGAGAGGACCTTCTGGCTGAGAGGAACTGAGTCGATCGAGACGATGGGAATGGGTCTCACTAAAGCACTGCTGGTGAGACCATGAGCCTTAGCAAAGCGAGAATCCATCAAATTGACCCCCGCTCCGCTATCGACCAGAACTGGCACAGCCTCGGTTTTACCATCCACCACCACCTTGGCAGACAGTGTGAACGGAGACTTAGCGAGGAAGGAAAGATAAACTCTCTGGTCGTCTCCTTCAGAACAGCCCGAGGTAGGCTGCTTCTGAGACTGCGTGGTCTTGGAGCGAAGTGGACAAACCTTAATAAAATGGTCAGATTTTCCACAGAAAAAACATGGTCCGCCCACTTGGTGAACATAGCCACAGGAGGTTTAACACGAGAACCTACTGCCCCCAACTGCATGGGTTGATCGGGTATAGTCTCATCAGCAGGGATAGGTACAGGAGACATAGTAGGTTTCAGTCTCTCCCTCAGGCGTCTGTCAACCCGTATGGCTAGGGACATCGCAGCCTCCAATGACTCAAGGAAAAAGGTATGGCTGCTGATAATGTCACGGTGTAGTGAGAATGCTGATGAGGGAATGGCAGTTATGGGCAGGGTGACCAGGGAAGGACTAGTCTGACCCTAGTCGAGGAACCCTGAATGGCCCTGATCCCGAAGGTATCTCTGAAGGTGAGAAGGTGCGGGCCTACAGCCTCTCCCTAAAACTCCTCCACCAGCCCTGTGCTATTCCCCCCTCCCCTCCCTCCACAGAAATGGGATATAGCAACTCCAAAGGAAAGGACTTCAACAACACAAACACACAGGTCAGCACAACACGGTTTCCAGGCATAGAGTGAGACTCTATCATCAACACCACCTAGTGGGAGGAGAGGCCAGTTAAAGGTTAGGGGGAGGGGAGTTCAGGTGAGTCACACATTAACCCCTCAACCAGCAGTTGAACCTAATAGTGAATGCAGTTCTGGAGCACAACACAGGAGGCTAGGACCTGCACAACTATCAACCATGCAGCTCTTAAAGACAAACATACACAGCAGCATCCAGCACAAAGTCAGCGCCATCTAAGTGTGTGACACACAGTCACACTCCATATAGTATAATGCACCCCCACAGTCATCTATATGGTATAATGCACCCACACAGTCCTCCATATAGTATAATGCACCCCCACAGTCCTCCATATAGTATAATTTACCCCCACAGTCCTCCTTATAGTATATTGCACCCCCATAGTCCTCTATATAGAATAAATGCAACCCCATAATCCTCCATACCTCCATATAGTATAATACACCCCATAGTACTCCATATAGTATATTGTACCCTCATAGTCCTCCATATAGTATAATGCATCCCCTATAGCCTTCCTTATAGTATAATGCACCCCCCCATAGTCCTCCATATAGTATAATGGGCCCCCATTGTCCTCCTATATTATATTGCACATTACATTGTTTCCCATCAGTGTACTCACTGATTAAAAAAATAAATAAATACTCCCCTCTCTTCTCGCTGCTCCGGTCTCCTCAGCATCTGCTCTGCACGTCTCGGTACAGCAGCGCTCAGTGATGACATCAACGTGCCCCGCCGTGCTGAGCTGCAGAGGGCGGACAGCTTCGGCCGGGACTCAGGAGGAGAATGCGGACTATAGGAGCGGAAGCAGCATCTGCGGGGGGCTACCAATGGTACTCACCCCTTGTACACACACGGCTCCGCATGCCCTGTATATACATGGCTCCGCTCCGTACACCTGGTACACACACGGCTCCGCTCCGTACACCTCGTACACACGCGGCTCCGCTCTGTACACCTCGTACACACGCAGCTGCGCTCCGTACGCCTCGTACACACGCGGCTCTGCTCCGTACACCTCATACACACGTGGCTCCGCTCTGTACACCTCGTACACATGCGGCTCCGCTCCGTACGTCTCGTACACACGCGGCTGCGCTCCGTACGCCTCTTACACACGTGGCTGCGCTCCGTAGGCCTCGTACACACACGACTGCGCTCCGTACGCCTTGTACACACGCGGCTGCGCTCCGTACACCTTGTACACACGCGGCTCAGCTCCGTACACCTCGTACACACGCGGCTCAACTCCGTACACCTCATACACACGCGGCTCAGCTCGTACACCTCATACACACGCGGCTCAACTCTGTACACCTCGTACACACGCGGCTCAGCTCCGTACACCTCGTACACATGGGGCTCTGCTCCGTACACCTCGTACACACACGGTTCAGCTCCGTACACCTCATACACATGCGACTCCGCTACGTACGCCTCGTACACACGCGGCTCAGCTCCCTACACCTCGTACACACGCGGCTCAGCTCCGTACACCTCGTACACACGCGGCTCCACTCCGTACGCCTCGTACACATGCGGCTCCGCTCTGTACGCCTCGTACACACGCGGCTCAGCTCCGTACACCTCGTACACACGCGGCTCAGCTCCGTACACCTCGTAGACATGTGGCTCCACTCCATACACCTAAAACACACTCAGCTCTGCTACATCCTCCTGACCCCACACATGAACTTTACCTCATGCACTTCTTCACCTCTTCACTTCATCCTGCATTTCATACACGACGGAGCTGATCATGTGATCCCTGACTCCCCCCTTCCATTGACATCATCACAGGTCCTGTAAGCACAGGTCCTGTGCAGCTCTACAGGTGGGCTCACACTGCACTGCAGGGGGTGGGGGGGCATAACGCAGCGGCGGCCAGGACCACAGGAGAGGGAGCGGCATTTGCAGCCACCAGGCGCCCCTGCAGATGCCGCCCCCTGTCTACTAGCAGGGCTCGCCGCCTGAGTCAGGCACTTCACGGCGCCTCATGGATGCTGCGGCCCTGGTTGCTTCTTCAATTCTGAGGCATGTTGTTTGTCCAAACAGAACTTTTGATTACATGTGGGGTATTGCCGCTCTCAGAAGACAGTGGTTAAAAAGCTGTAGGGACCACTCTTTTCTCGTTACCTCTTGCAAAAGTGAAAAATTTGGAGGCAAAAGCAACATTTTTCTGAAAAAATGAACATTTTCAATATCACAACCTAATGTTATCAAATTCTGTGTATTATCTGTGGGTTTAATATGCTCACTACACCAAAGGATAAAATCCTTGAGGAGTGTAAATTCAAAAATGGGGTCACTTGTGGGGAATTACTGCGCTGTTTCAGCACCTTGGGAGCTCTGCATATGCAACATGGTGCCCACAATTTATTTCAGCTAAATTTGTGTTTCAAAATTCAAATGCTGTTTCTTTCATTCTGAGCCACGATGTTAGCCTAAACAGAGATTTATGACCACACTAGTAAAAAGGCCCGATGCAATTGCATCGGGAGCGCGGTGAAATGAATTGTGTGTATACAGGCGGGTCAGTGGGTAGCAGAGTATAGGGCGGCTCTATGGGTAGCAGAGTATAGAGGCGGCTCTGTGGGTAGCAGAGTATAGAGGCGGCTCTGTGGGTAGCAGAGTATAGAGGCGGCTCTGTGGGTAGCAGATTATAGAGGCGGCTCTGTGGGTAGCAGAGTATAGAGGCGGCTCTGTGGTTAGCAGAGTATACAGGCGGCTCTGTGGTTAGCAGAGTATAGAGGCGGCTCTGTGGTTAGCAGAGCATAGAGGCGGCTCTGTGGGTAGCAGAGCATAGAGGGGGCTCTGTGGGTAGCAGAGCATAGAGGGGGCTGTGTGGGTAGCAGAGTATAGAGGCTGCTCTGTGGGTAGCAGAGTATAGAGGCTGCTCTGTGGGTAGCAGAGTATAGAGGCTGCTCTGTGGGTAGCAGAGTATAGAGGCTGCTCTGTGGTTAGCAGAGTATAGAGGCTGCTCTGTGGGAAGCAGAGTATAGAGGCGGCTCTGTGGGTAGCAGAGTATACAGGCGGCTCTGTGGGTAGCAGAGTATACAGGCGGCTCTGTGGGTAGCAGAGCATAGAGGGGGCTCTGTGGGTAGCAGAGCATAGAGGCGGCTCTGTGGGTAGCAGTGGCTGAGTGGTGGAGGGGTGAGGAGAGAAGCGGCGTAGTGGTGGTGGGGTGAGGAGAGAAGCGGGTCAGGGCTGGAGGGGTGAGGAGATAAGCGGGTCAGGGCTGGAGGGGTGAGGAGATAAGCGGCTCAGTGGTGGAGGGGTGAGGAGAGAAGCGGCGTAGTGGTGGAGGGGTAAGGAGAGAAGCGGGTCAGGGCTGGAGGGGTGAGGATATAAGCGGCTCTGGGCTGGAGGGGTGAGGAGAGAAGCGGTTCAGTGGTATAGGGGTGAGGAGATAAGCGGGTCAGGGCTGGAGGGGTGAGGAGATAAGCGGCATAGTGGTGGAGGGGTGAGGAGAGAAGCGGCGTAGTGGTGGAGGGTGAGGAGAGAATCAGGTCAGGGCTGGAGGGGTGAGGAGATAAGCGGCTCTGGGCTGGAGGGGTGAGGATAGAAGCGGTTCAGCGGTTCAGTGGTGGAGGGGTGAGGAGAGAAGCAGCTCAGTGGTGGAGGGGTGAGGAGAGAAGCGGCTCAGTGGTGGAGGGGTGAGGAGAGAAGCGGCTCAGTGGTGGAGGGGTTTAGGAGAGAAGCGGCTCAGTGGTGGAGGGGTGAGGAGAGAAGTGGCTCAGTGGTGGAGGGGTGAGGAGATAAGTGGCTCAGTGGTGGAGGGGTGAGGAGAGAAGTGGCTCAGTGGTGGAGGGGTGAGGAAAGAAGCGGCTCAGTGGTGGAGGGGTGAGGAGAAAAGCGGCTCAGTGGTGGAGGGGTGAGGAGAGAAGCGGCTCAGGGCTGGAGGGGTGAGGAGATAAGAGGCTCAGGGCTGGAGGGCTGAGGAGATAAGCGGCTCAGGGCTGGAGGGCTGAGGAGATAAGCGGCTCAGGGCTGGAGGGCTGAGGAGATAAGCGGCTCAGGGCTGGAGGGCTGAGAAGATAAGCGGCTCAGGGCTGGAGGGCTGAGGAGATAAGCGGTGTAGTGGTGGAGGGGTAAGGAGAGAAGCGGGTCAGGGCTGGAGGGGTGAGGAGATAAGCGGCTCTGGGCTGGAGGGGTGAGGAGAGAAGCGGTTCAGTGGTGGTGGGGTGAGGAGAGAAGCGGGTCAGGGCTGGAGGGGTGAGGAGATAAGCGTGTCAGGGCTGGAGGGGTGAGGAGATAAGCGGGTCAGGGCTGGAGGGGTGAGGAGAGAAGCGGCGTAGTGGTGGAGGGGTAAGGAGAGAAGCGGGTCAGGGCTGGAGGGGTGAGGAGATAAGCGGCTCTGGGCTGGAGGGGTGAGGAGAGAAGCGGTTCAGTGGTATAGGGGTGAGGAGATAAGCGGGTCAGGGCTGGAGGGGTGAGGAGATAAGCGGCATAGTGGTGGAGGGGTGAGGAGAGAAGCGGCGTAGTGGTGGAGGGGTGAGGAGAGAATCAGGTCAGGGCTGGAGGGGTGAGGAGATAAGCGGCTCTGGGCTGGAGGGGTGAGGATAGAAGCGGTTCAGCGGTTCAGTGGTGGAGGGGTGAGGAGAGAAGCAGCTCAGGGCTGGAGGGCTGAGGAGATAAGCGGCTCAGGGCTGGAGGGTTGAGGAGATAAGCGGCTCAGGGCTGGAGGGCTGAGGAGATAAGCGGCTCAGGGCTGGAGGGCTGAGGAAATAAGCGGCTCAGGGCTGGAGGGCTGAGGAGATAAGCGGCTCAGGGCTGGAGGGCTGAGGAGATAAGCGGCTCAGGGCTGGAGGACTGAGGAGATAAGCGGCTCAGGGCTGGAGGGCTGAGGAGATAAGCGGCTCAGGGCTGGAGGGCTGAGGAGATAAGCGGCTCAGGGCTGGAGGGCTGAGGAGATAAGCGGCTTAGGGCTGGAGGGCTGAGGAGATAAGCGGCTCAGGGCTGGAGGGCTGAGGAGATAAGCGGCTCAGGGCTGGAGGGCTGAGATAAGCGGCTCAGGGCTGGAGGGCTGATGAGATAAGCGGCTCAGGGGTGGAAGGGTGAGGAGATAAGCGGCTCAGGGATGGAGGGCTGAGGAGAAAAGTGGCTCAGGGCTGGAGGACTGAGGAGATAAGCGGCTGAGGGCTTGAGGGCTGAGGAGATAAGCGGCTCAGGGCTGGATGGGGTGAGGAGATAAGCGGCTCAGGGCTGGAGGGGTGAGGAGATAAGTGGCTCAGGGCTGGAGGGCTGAGGAGAAAAGCGGCTGAGGGCTGTAGGGGTGAGGAGAAAAGTGGCTGAGGGCTGTAGGGCTGAGGAGATAAGCGACTGAGGGCTGTAGGGCTGAGGAGATAAGCGGCTCAGGGCTGGAGGGCTGAGGAGATAAGCGGCTCAGGGCTGGAGGGCTGAGGAGATAAGCGGCTAATGGCTGGAGGGCTGAGGAGATAAGCGACTGAGGGCTGTAGGGCTGAGGAGATAAGCGGCTCAGGGCTGGAGGGCTGAGGAGATAAGCGGCTCAGGACTGGAGGGCTGAGGAGATAAGCGGCTCAGGGCTGGAGGGCTGCCTTGTGGGTAGCAGAGTATAGAGGCGGCTCTGTGGGTAGCAGAGCATAGAGGCGGCTCTGTGGGTATCAGAGCATAGAGGCGGCTGAAGCAGCTCAGTGGTGGAGGGGTGAGGAGAGAAGCGGCTCAGTGGTGGTGTGGTGAGGAGAGAAGCGGATGAGTGGTGGAGGGGTGAGGAGAGAAGCGGCTGAGTGGTTGAGGGGTGAGGAGAGAAGCGGCTGAGTGGTGGAGGGGTGAGGAGAGAAGCGGCATAGTGGTGGTGGGGGAGGAGAGAAGCAGGTCAGGGCTGGAGGGGTGAGGAGATATGCGGGTCAGGGCTGGAGGGGTGAGGAGATAAGCGGCTCAGTGGTGGAGGGGTGAGGAGAGAAACGGCTGTGTGGTGGAGGGGTGAGGAGAGATGCGGCTCAGGGCTGGAGGGCTGAGGAGATAAGCGGCTCAGGGCTGGAGGGCTGAGGAGCAGTGGCGTAGCTGGCCAGCTTCGGGCCCCGGGCCGAGATCACCACCCAGGCCCCATGTGAGGACCGGGTGGGGGGTGTTGGTGGAGAGAGGTGAGGAGCGGGGGGGGGGGGTTCGTGCTGGTGGAGAGATTTGAGGACATGGGGGGGTGCTGGTGGACAGAGGTGAGGGCCGGGGGGGGTTCGTGCTGGTGGAGAGGTGTGAGGGACCGGGGGGGAGGAGGGTGCTGACACTCACCGCAGCCGCCGTGCGTGCGTCTGCTGTAGGAGGGGAGGAGGGGTGGGAGGAGCTGCAGAACAGGAAGTCCCGTCCTCCCTCCTCTCCGGCCGCGCGGCAGCCGGCTGCCAGCACTGGGCCCCCCAGGGGATGCGGGGCCCCCCAGGGGGCGGGCAATGGGCCTCTCAAGCCGGGGGGTTCCGGGGCGATCGGCCTCCCTGCCCTTCCCGCTAGCTACTCTACTGGGCGTGAGTATGTGGCGGGGAGCGGGAGGAAGTGGCGGGGAGCGGGCGGCAGCATGTTTGTGCTTCCGGGCAGTGTCGGCGGCTCGCGATGGCCGCTACTGGGCGTGAGTATGTGGCGGGGAGCGGGAGGAAGTGGCGGGGAGCGGGGCGGCAGCATGTTTGTGCTTCTGGGCAGTGTCGGCGGCATGCGCGCCATCGCTCGCCGCGCGTGATATCGGCACAGTGGCCAGAAGTGCCAATTTGCCAATTATGTATAGAGATGTAGGCTATCACAGGGCTCAGAAGAAACTGGGTGTCAAACTGTGGGGTCCATCTTCTCAGGCTATCACTTGAAAAATTGAAACATTTGAGGCTAAAGCAACATTTTAAAGGTTTAATCACATTTTTTTTTCTTCTTCATTCCACTTTGCATTAATTCATGTGTAGCATTTAAGGGGTTAAAAACTTTCCTGAAAACTGTTTTGAAGTATTTGAGGGGTGCAGTTTTTAAAATTGTATCACATTTGGGGAGTTTCCAATATATAGGCCATATATAGGTCCCTCAAACTCCATTTAAATCTTAAGACGTCCCTAAAGAAAAAGGTTTTGTACGTTTCTTGCAAAAATTAGAAATTGCTGCTAAACATTTAACCCTTCTGACATCCTAACAAAATAAAATGACTTTTTAAAAATGATGCAGATGTAAAGTAAACATATGGGAGATGTTATTTATTAATTATTTTGTACAGAGCAACTAACTGGTTTAAGGATATAAAAGCTGAAATTTAGAAAACCATAAATGTTTTTAAATTTTTGCCAAAATGCCGATATTTTCACAAATACACATAAAGCATAGTGACCTAAAATTACCACTAACATAAAGTACAATGTGTCATAAAAAACATTCCAGAATCACTGGGATTCATTGAGGTGTTCCAGGGTTATTACCTCATATAGTGACATATACCGTAGTTCAATTTGTGAAAATTTGGCCTGGTGATTAAGGTTGAAATTGGCTCCATCAATAAGCGGTTACGTCAGTAATATGGACATATCAAAATTGTTTTGGTAGACTTCTGTGAACATGTTCTGGATCTGTGCAGAGTTCATTGCGCAGAGAGATGAAAAGATGAACAAGTATTCACCACCTATTGTCAATAATGCATTCTATGTTATCCACCTTCCTAAAACAGCCATTATCTTTCATTATAACCTTGGCTGTGAATATAATGAGATGAATATGAATACCAAAAATGATATTGCTATTTATTGCTTTCCTATTACAATATATACAGTGGCTTCTAAATATAAATTTGTATAATTTAGGTCAGAGGTTTTTTTTTTTGTCAAGATGGCAAATGCGTGTTGGTCTGAGGGTACGTTTATGAAATTGTCCACTACTCAAAGAACCCCTTCCTAAATATTATAGTCCCAAATGTAAAATAAAAACATGATATACTCACCTCCCATACTAGTTCTGTTCCAGTGATGTCACCGACGGTGGTCCTAGGGTTCACATGACATTGTTCTGCCATGTGGGTATTGCAGCCAATTAGTGGTCACTATTGGACGACTTTGCTTCCGTTTTCTTTGTATGAAACTCGGCTGACCAGGAAAGTTTGAGCGATACAGCCCATTAGCAACCACTGATTGGCTGCACTGCTCACATGACATATCAATATTACATAAGCCCTGAGAGACCTGATGCTATAATCACTGGAAAAGCACAGGTGTGGGAAGGGAGTATTTGTTTCTACTTTACACTATGGTATTTAATAAGGATTTGTCCTAGTAGTGGACAACCCCATTAATTCTCGTATGAATTGCTCATGTTCTTTACTGTGTCTCATCATTTAACTCAGTGAGTCTGTCTTGGCCTGTATTGTACCTATTTGTACAAGAATGTTCCGTTACTCTTAAAGAATTTCATTCATCCAGTTCTTCCATCTAAAGATATGCCTTCACATTTCTGAATCCAAGAAGATTGACGCATTGTGACCTGGGGTGTGATGAAATAGTCTACAGCCACTTTGATATTTTATAGATTGGTTCACCAATACTATATTTTGGAACTCTTTATTTTAGGTGGACTCGATTATCTGGTGTTAAATCATGTGGGAGGAACTGGGACATTTGGATCTTTTAAAGGTGACATGGAGCCTGTGCTGAGTTCCAACAAAATAAATCTTCTCAGCTATATCCAATTGACGTCCACAGCTCTGAAAGAGCTTCTGGAATCCCAAGGGAGCATCGTTGTTATGTCCTCGCTGAGCGGTAATATTAATGGCTTGGTTGTACAGTACATTTATTTTACTTTACTGGAATGGATTTTCACAACACTTAAGATTCGAGAAGTGTAGATTAATGTAGCCATATAAGCTATCAAATTTAAAAGAAAAGGCAAAATTCAGTGTGTCCACCAAACCCACACAGCTTTTATATTTTACTACCCCTCTCATCCCATAACCCTCCAAAGAAATACATGGATGGCCTCAGATTACCACACTGGCCTCCAGATCCCTGTCTTGCTTGTTCTCAAATTGGAAGTAATAGCAAGCTGCACCACCAACAGGACCTTCAAAGATTATTGGTTATATTGAAAGCCCTCACTAAACTCAGATGATAGCAACACATACCACTATAAAAACTATATTCCTTTGCTACTGGTGTACTCATATTGTCTTGCAGAATAAAGTTAATATGTTATTTTCACTACACAGTGAACACCATGAAACCTAAAATCAGAGCAACAATGGAGAATTATTTTTTCCCAATCATGTCATGTGTGTCATGGCCTGATGTGACCTCGAGGGGATCTGGGTTCTTAAGGTAACAACATTTAGCTGATTGCAGATCCTCTTTAGTGCCCACTCGTCATTTATCCTGAGAAGGACCTTATTTAATTCCATCCAGCGTTTAAGGGGTTGGGTTCCTTTTTATCCTGCTGGGATTAAATAGGTAGTTGTAATCGCAGCTGCAGCCACTCCCTTCCGCTACATAGACCTACTCCTTGCTCTCTTCTATGCCCGCTATAGTTCAATCTATGCTGACCTGTGAAGTAGCTGTCTTTGGTGAAAGCAGTGGTCATCTTTCCAGCTGATACCATGGAGTCTTTCCCTGGAGAAGAATTGGAGTCTGTGTTGAATCTGTCTTGTCTGTCCCCTTTCCTCGTGTTGTCATTATACTAACAGTAAGACTAGTGTCTTGCTTACCGTGTTAGTCAGGACTAGTCCAGAGTCACAGCTGGGCCTAGTCATGTGGTCATGCATGGGAGGAAGGACTCGACTAGGGATGTTAGGGAGGTCAAGGATCAGCCACAGGTGAATTGGGTGGTGATCCCATTCCCATTCGCGCCTCTTATACATTTATCTTGGCTTACCCACCCCCCCCCCTCTTGTGCCGTACTC